>JAAEAF010005360.1:0-64832 GCA_011037195.1 Triatoma infestans | reverse complement strand
AGAAGGGTAGGACGCCCCAAGTTGCGATGGGTTGATGGGATTACCGAGGACTCCAGGGTCATGCTAGGTGCCCGGAATTGGAGAGCTGCCGCATTAAACAGAGAGGATTGGCGGAAGCGGATCGAGGAGGCCAGGGCCCATTGATGGGCTGTAGAGCCGAGCAAGAAGAAAGAAGAAGAATAGCGCCCGCTTTAGCGGTTACGTCACCCCGGACAAAAAGACACCTTGCCGCCCCTTAAGAATTTATATACAGGGTATCCCAAGGATATGGATAACGACAATTTCTCGGAAACTAAGATAGCTAGAAAAAAAAACTAAAAAATACGTGTCCCCCGTAGTTTTTTGTTAGAAAACCAAATTTAATTTGCAAATTTGTTTTGGTGCTTACAGAAGTGAGATACAGGCACCAATTTACTTGAACGGTTTTTTTTCTTTGAGCGATATTTTACAAGTTATGCATGAAAACATGATTCTTATGAGAAATTTCAAAATGATATTATAACGGTTTTTTGATTGAATATGAAGAAACATACTATTTTATTATAAATTTTTCTCCTCATTAATTACAGATCTTGCTCGAACTGGCCTCCACCATTAGAGATGTATTTCTTTGGTCGTAAGGTACAATTGGCAGGAAAAAGCATGTGTATGCATCTCTAATGGTGGGGGGCCAGTTCGAGCAAGATCTGTAATTAATGAGGAGTAAAATTTATAATAAAATAGTACTTTTCTTCTTATTCAATCAAAAAACCGTTATAATATCATTTTGAAATTTCTTATAGGAATCATTTATTCATTCATAACTTGTAAAATATCGCTCAAAGAAAAAAAAACCGTTCAAGTAAATTTTTCTTACAAAAAATAGAGGAATAGAGGAATCTATTTCTTAAATAAAAACTACACCTCCCAATTTGAAAAAATGAAGTTGGTGCCTGTATCTCGCTTCTGGAAGCACCAAAACAATTTTTTGTAAATTAAATTTGGTTTTCTAACAAAAAAACTGCGGGGACACGTATTTTTTAGTTTTTTTCTAGCTATCTTACTTTCCTAGAAAAAGTCGTTATCCAGGCTATTCTGTTCAGAGAGAGTATATGCATGTTTAAACAAGTTCCAAGCATCGTCCTTTACAAATTCTACGTTAATTTTTCAATAAAAGTGTACATATTTTTGGCTTTTAGACATAAATAATATAAATAAGGTACGCAATGTAAATTTTAGCGAACGAAAAAATCGATATGTGAAATTTTTTATTAATTGAATATTTAACACATCAATATATTTCTCACACTGACAAAATGGCGCCCCCTGACTCTCGAGCGGGCGCTGCTTTCAAGCATTTTGAATAATTAACAACAATTTTTTTTTTTGCCTGCTCTGTAACAAAATGACCAGAAAAGTTTAACGAACTTAAAATTTAAAATTTACGTGACACCTTCGAGTGTAGAATTCGTACAGAAATCACTTATCCGGAAATTTTAACGATTTACTTTAAACTTCGTATGCTAACCACATATATAAAGTTGAAAATGTGGGCGGGTCCGCAATGCTGGATGACATCTGGTATTTTATGCATGCATATTGATTTTGTTCCTGAACGGTTTCGGATTTTCATCCATCGTAAAAGCAAATTCACCAAGTTCGTGCAGTGAGTTCCACTTCAACGTAATGTCATTATTACGTCAACATTACCTTGAAATGAACTCTCTATACGAACTTGGTGAATTTGCTCTGACAATGGATGAAAATCTCCAAAACCGGTCAGGAATAAAATCAATATGCATGCTACGATGGATAAAATACCAGACACATATAAAAGCCTTTTATAAATTTTGGAAAATTATAGGTACCGGAGCTACAATATTTAACTTTTCTTTTAAAGTAAAGTAATACCTATTTCTTCAGGCGGGCATAACGTCCAACTACCAAATTAGGTGTCGTGGACGGGGGCGGAAGCACCTACTTTACTATTAACATTTTTTAAACAAATATAAAATTTAGCAGTTATACACTGGACTCGAACTGGGGTCCTCCCACTTACAAGTCCGTGTTCATAACCACTACACCAACACCCGCCCCAACTTTTCTTTTAAAGTATCACAAAATTAGATCTTAGAATTCTATCTTCTACATAATATTAAAATTATAGCTAACATTTCAAATTTAAAGAAAATCGGTTAACCGAAAATTTGCCTTTATGAAAATAGTTTTTTTTTGAGTTATTTTTTATTTTTTTGGAAAATGGCTACATCGATTTTTTCTATAAACTTCGACATTTCAATCTAAAAACTTGATCCATTTTTTTTTTTTTTAATTTTTTTTACCAACAGTATCCAACAAGCTATCCAACAATCCTCTTCAACCCCTAAAATCCGTTCCTCTCTTCCTAAACAACAACTTCCTAATCATATCCGTTCCCTGATTGCAGCTAAATGGCGTGCAAGGAGGCGTTGGCAGCGCACCCGATACCCATCCGATAGAAGAACTTTTAACCAATTAACCAATTTCCTGCGTGAACAATTAATATCCTACCGCTCCTCTCAATATGATAAATATTTGGAATCACTTTCCACCGACGACAATTCCCTCTGGTCAGCTACCAGAAAAATCCTAAAATACCACACTATCCCTACGCCCATTCGTTCAGAAGATGGATCTTGGGTCAGGTGCGACAAAGAAAAATCCGCTTTATTTGCCAATCACTTGGAGAAAACCTTTACACCTCATCCTGACCAAAACAATCCAGCACACATAAATCAAGTCATAGAAAATCTAATTATACCTCATCCTCTAGAACCTCCTCCAAAACCTTTTCATCCTTCCTAAGTGAAATCCCTCATTGATCATATCCCTCTAAAAAAATCCCCAGGGCATGATCTTATTACTTCAGAGATTATCCGCCACCTTCCCCGAAAGGCCATAGTGTTCCTAACCTCAATTTACAACTGTGTATTGCGCACCACTCACTTTCCCATTCAATGGAAATATTCCCTAATTACCCTAATTCCCAAGCCTCATAAAAATCCCAGTGACATATCCTCCTATAAACCGATTAGTTTCCTCCCCGTGCTATCTAAGATCCTCGAAAAACTACTCCTTAAGCGCATTATCCCAATTCTAGAATCCCAAAATATTATTCCTTATCACCAATCTGGTTTCTGCTCCCAGCACTCCACCATACAGCAATGCTTCAGAGTCGTAGACACAATATCCTCTGCTTTGGAAAAAAAGAGTTTCTGCCTGGGTGCCTTCCTGGACGTAACTCAGGCTTTCGACAGGGTATGGCATCCAGGGCTGTTATATAAACTAAAGCAATTCCTTCCTACTCCATATTACCAAATCCTTCAGTCCTATCTGACGGATCGCTACTTCAGAGTTAGGTGCGGTATTGAGTTCTCCGACATCAAACCCATTCACGCCGGCGTTCCGCAAGGAAGCATCCTTGGCCCTGTTTTGTACACGGTATTCACTGCTGATATTCCCACACATCCAGAAACCCTGATCACAACCTATGCAGATGATACTGCAATATTATCTACAAATCCTAATCCTGCTCAAACTTCCTCACATATCCAAGAACACCTTGACCTCATCTCTTCTTGGTGCAAAAAATGGAAAATAAGACTTAATGAAGACAAATGCCAACAGATTACTTTCACTTTACGTAGACAAACCTGCCCTCCCGTACGTATCAACAACAAAGAAATACCGACTTCCACGCAAGTACGCTACCTAGGACTGTATTTAGACAGTCGACTTACATGGAACCCTCATACGAGACTGAAAAGACAAGAATTAAATAGACGTTATGGACAACTACGAAGACTGCTTGGACGGAGATCAACCATAAAGGTACAAAACAAACTGACTTTATACAAAACATTGCTGAGACCTGTCTGGACCTACGGAGCTGAACTGTGGGGCTCCGCGAAACAATCCAATATCCAGAGATTCCAATCCTTTCAATCTAAAGTCCTTCGCCATATTGTAAACGCTCCCTATTATGTCTCTAATTCAACTCTCCACAAAGACCTCAATATCCCTTTCGTTAACAAGCTAATACGTACACGCTTCCTTAATTTCCACACTAATCTTCAGATTCATCTCAATCCCACCGCACAAACCCTATCATCTTCCACCCATCCCGACAATCCTCCACGTCGCTTGAAACGACGTTGGCCACGCGACCTTCTAAACACCTAGCTTCCTTTTCACTCCGTGAGAGTTCCAGCATTGGTTGGCTCCTCTCAACATGCCTCTCTGATTGTGGCGTTGAGTCCTAGGGGATTCAGTGCATCACAGTCTGTGACACGAAATTCACATTTACATGATGTATATATGTACAGGTTGTAAATAAATTTAATATTTAATAAAGGAGAAAAAAAAAAAAAAAAAAAATTATTGAAAAATTTGACTTTAAATGAATAAATTCGGCGAAGCTGATACGATTAGGTTTATCATAAAAATTGAACAAACATAACAGTATATCTGGTTGCCAGTTTTAGAGCTACCTTTCGTAAATATAACGTGTATAATGTATTGTTCTTCAACACCTACTTAGTTGAGGATATTATGTTTAAAAAGAAAAATTTGTTAATTAAAATTGTTTTAATTGACTAAGTGAAAGAGCCATGCAAGTTTTCATTGAGAAAGGAATAAATAAAAAAAAAAGCGATCTTTATTCTAGGGCACAAATGGGATTATTACTGTTGTAAATTTCATTTCATTATTCAAATAAGATTAAAATGTAAAAATGATTATTTTCAAGGGTTTGAGTAGAAACTTGTTCACATATATAACAAAGGACGTAGATTTTTTTTTACTTTTTATTTGTAATGTATATTATGTTAGAAACGTTTTAATCGCAGCCTTCCTAAAAGATTGGATACACTAATTCATTAAAATGAATTACTGCAGGGTTAAGGGTATTACTGCGGGAAGCGTGTTTCCTATTCTACGCGCCTGTTTTTTTCTCCACTTGCATGGAGTAGATTGGCCAATATACGAATTTATCTAATACTTTTGATAAAACTTTTTCAAACAGTACGGCTACTCAAATAAATTAAAATATACATTTAAAAAAAACAAAAACGAAATTCTTACTTTCTCTTTATTGCTGTAAAGAAGTAATATAATTTCATTGTCAAATTTTTAAAAAATAAATTGTCCACAGAAAAATACAAATTTTTAAACCGAATTTTTATTTTGTAAACAGAAATAACTCAAAACCGAAAAATCGTAATAAGTTTCGAACTAGATATTTCGTTTAACAAATTCGTTAACTTAGATATTTCCCACTATCAGATTTCGAATAAAATTCCTATTTGATCTTTCTCTTATTCGTATTAAGGAGGAAGTATTTGTAAACATATATGAAGAGCTGCAATTATTACTTGAAACATTTCACTGGGAAAATTCATTTTAAAGCGGCTTTTAGGGAAGGAGTGGAGAGTTATGTTTACTCATAAAGTGCTATTTCAGTTTAATATACAATATTCCATCATCTAAATGGTTTTCAAAATGGTTTTCAAAAATGGAAAGGACAAATTTATAGTAGTGCTACCCACATTTAATGAACCATTCGTTCGGAATTCGTTGACACCTGAAAAAACTGTTCAGTAAAAGCGCACTTCCGGTTTACTAATTTTCTTAAAAAAACTCGGAAATTTGGCCATCTATTTATTTCTAATTAATTTTTTGTGGATGATAGAATTGTATAATCAACTATGATAGCAATTTAGAGGAAGCTGTAACCCAACCTCTCCCCTAAAAGTGCTCTTAAATGAATTTTCCCAGAGAAATGTTTTAAATAAATGATGTAGATCTTTGCATGTTTAATTTATATTAAAAGTTTCAAGAAAATCGTCGGAGCCATTTTTGAGAAATCGTGAAAAAGTGAAAAAAAATCATTAGTAATGTGGTAAAGTAAAACGCACATCCGGTAATCGGCTTTTTTTCAAACTTGGGAATTCAACAAAAATATTTAATTCTAATTAATATTATTTAGATGATAGAATAATTGTCAATGAAGTGAAATAGCATTTAGATGAAAATCTAAAACCATCTCTCCCACAAAAGTTCCCTTAAATGAATTTTCCCAGAGAAAAGTTTCACAATAAAAGTTGTAGCTCCTTGTATGTGTAGTTAATCTATCAAGTTCATAGTAAAATCGTTGGAGCCATTTTTGAGAAATTGCAAAAACGTAAAAAAAACAACTAGTAAAGTGGTACTTCGGGTTGAGGAATATTGACACATAACGCACCGTCAGATCCCATGGTGATACCTAAACGTAATATCAAGTTTGAACTTTCTACGATTTTTCGTTTTTGAGCTATGCTGTTCACATATATACATGCAGACACGCACACACAGACCATTTGCTAAAAACCACTTTTTTGGACTCAGGGGGACCTCAAAACGGATATTTCCGGTGAAAACTCGATATCGAAAATTTGACAAGATTCAATACTTTCTAGAGTAAGAGAAAGTAAAAAATAATTAAATATATGCCAAAATAACGATTTGAGAAAAATCAACTGATCGAAAGTACGTTTTACTAAACAGTTTTTGATTGTTCGCGTTTTTCAATCTAAAAAAACATCGACGGATTTCTTTAAATTTGATATACTACTATGAAGATAGAGAAACTATCACTTTGTTGAAAATTTCAAGGTTTTGTTTGAGAATTATAAGTTTGGAGTAAAATTTGTCATTTAAAGTATAAACTGCAGTTAAGAGTGAGTGTTACCACGCACATTTTTTTTTAGTTTTTAGTCTAATTTTGCGATTTTTCGTAAGTCAGCAGGACGTTTTTCATCTGCTGGTAATTATTTTCTTACGAAATGTTCTGCTGCCAACTCCTCTGTGTTAAATTTGTTAAAATCCTGCAAATCAGATTCTTGGAGTTCAAAAGTTTCATTGTTTGACGCTATCTCGCAAACTAATCTACTTTATATGGCCGAATTTTGGGGTTCGCAATGTTTAACTCAGGTTGAACCCTTTGTGAAATATTACAAAGGGGTCTAGACATCACCAGATGGTGCCTCTCAGTGGGGTTGGGTGTTAACCCAACGAAAACCACGGTAGTTCCTTTTACAAGGCGCAGGACTCTTCCACATCTGAAAAGCATCCAGTTAGCTGGAGTTGATCTAGAGTGGAAGAGGGAAGTTAAATATCTTGGGGTAACTCTGGATAGTAAGCTCCTATGGAATAGGCATGTTGAATTAACTGCCAGCAAAGCTACTCGCGCTCTCATGGTGTGCAGGAGGGTGGCGGATAAGTCCTAGGGATGCCCTCCTCGCATTCTTATTTGGATGTACACCATGATGGTGAGACCCATCATCACCTATGGCGCAGTAGCGTGGTATAGCAGAACAAAGTTTGAGAAGTTCAAGAAGACTCTTGACAAAGTACAGCGCCTTGCGTGCCTATGCACGACGGGATTAATGAGGATGTGTCCTACAGCCGGGATTGAGGTTATTCTCAATAACTTAGTGGTGGAAAGGGTGGCGAAGGGAGCCCTCCTCAGAATCTCTAGGGAGGGCGTGGGGGGACATGGGTTAAGCTGGGAAGCGAATGCTTGCTTCTGTTGGCTCCCTCCCCTGGGGCTTTCCTAGAGATAGTATGACCAAGAAATATAGCTTCGTTAAAATTTTTTCTACCGTCATTCAAACGAAAGGAGAGTGGAGCGATGGATCCGCCCTGGACAGCATTAGCAAGCATGCCACTAAGTGGTATACAGATGGGTCTAAGGCCCTCGAAGGAACCGGGGCAGGAGTATTTGGGCCTAGAACCAAACACTCAGAACCTATGGGTAGGTTTCCTAGCATCTTCCAGACGGAAATCTACGCTATCGGAAGGTGCGTTCAGTTGAACCTTGATCGAGGATATCGGAATCAGGAGATAGTTATCCTATCCGACAGTCAGGCGGCCATTAAAGCACTGAGCTCTTATGTAATCAGTTCTAAAATGGTATGGGAATGCCTAGGCAAGCTTAATGACCTAGGCAGGAGTAATAAGGTTACCCTACATTGGGTGCCGGGACATGTCGGCGTGGAAGGTAATGAGGCAGCCGACGCCCTGGCAAAAGAAGGCGCTGTATCTCCTCTTATTGGGCCAGAGCCCTTTTGTGGAGTCAGTGACCAAGTATTTCTAGAAGAAATTAAGAAGGAGGAGGTGGCTGAAAGAGCTCGTCTCTGGAACACCATCCCGGGACTGAGGCAGGCCAAGGTCTGTCTAGGTGGCTATAACCAGAAAAGGTCGAAAGCCTTCATCAGTCTGAGCAAGAATAGGATCCGTATTCTTACGGGATTCCTTACGGGGCATTGCAGACTCAGGGGGCACCTGAGGAAGCTTGGCCTAGAAGATGACGGCGCATGCAGATTCTGTGGAGAAACGGAGGAAACTCCGATACATCTCCTCACGGACTGTGATGCCGTCATTCAAAGAAGATTCAGCAGTCTGGGTTGTTACCAGATAGGGGAGGAAGAAATACCCACCCTAGAACCTTCCAGGATCCTGAGATTCCTCAGGGAGCTAAACCTGGAGAGTGTGCTATAGATGAGCTAGCTCATCTTAGGCACCAGAGGGGGGTACAATAGATCAAAAATGGTCGCGGTACAGAACCCTCAAAAAAAAAAAAAAAAACCTCAAGGTTGAACGAGGTCAAATTTTAACTTTTTTAACTTATTATTGAATTTACCTATTCACTACTCCAAATGCTTAAAATTAAGGCTAAGAGTTATGTAGGTATCCCACCCAACTTAAAATTTTAAAAAAATGTTAGAATGGTGGATTAGTTTGCAGGTATGTCCAATGATTCAACTCCCAAAAATAGTTTAATAGGCTCCTACAGGTAATTGTTAATTCAAAATATTCCTTTGAACGGGCGTCTCGAGTGAAATTACTATTTGACGATAATAGGAGAGGAAAGTTTGTACCAGTTTAGAAATGTTATTATTAAAAAAAAGCATAAAGATTTGTTCTTTTGAAAATAATTTAATCAGTAAGGATATTAACTCTGTTTGCAATGGTACATACAACTTGTATTACCGTAATATTTGTATATTTGGGATAAAGCAAGAATATTTATATTTTAATGTGAATATAAAAAAAATAAGAGTGGTGGCCCAATTACGTTTGGCATATAAAAAGAAGACATCATTATATATTGAAGGCAATAAGTATGTGTTCTCGGACCATGCACCCTGTCCAGTTTGTTTCAGGGGTGAGATGGACACGGTAGCATATTTCTTATTTTTCCTGCCCAATGATTATTAGTCAAAGAAATAAATATCTGAGGAACTATCTTGCTTTGGTTAATATATTAGAGGATCTTTTGCAATATTAATGATGTCAGTAAAATAAATAATATTTATGCATTTTTTATAAGTAGCTTAAAAGTAAGAACGTTATTAATTTAAGCACCGTCGATTAATAAGTCTATTTTCTTTATTTTTGTAGTTGACAGTTTTGTTTTCTTTGTGTTATAAACGTATTATAATGTACCAACTCCTTATTGTACGAAATGTTTATTATTTTAAACAATAAAGATAACTTGATTTGATTTGATTTTCTCGTAAGTCGTCCCATGATTTTATACTCTAAACTACGTATACTATCTACTCATAAAATTGGCGCACCTTAGTAAGGAGGAAGTATTGTAATCGTGTCAAAGTGTCGATATCGAGTTTTCACCGGAAATATCCGTTTTGAGGACCCCTGGGTCCTAAAATGTGGTTTTTAGTAAACGGCGTCTGTATGTATGTGAACAGCATAGCTTAAAAACGAAAAGTCGCAAAAAATTCAAACTTAATATTCCGTTTAGATATCAGCATGGAATCCGACAGTATGTAATCTGTCAAAATTTCTCCAACCGGAAGTACTACTTTACTGAATTTTTTTTTTTTTTCACTTTTACGCAATTTTCCAACGATAAAATGGCTCTAACGATTTTCTTTAAACTTTGTTATATCAACTACAAAGTTTTACAATTTTTATTTGAAACATTTCGCCGGGAAATTGTATTTAAGGACACTCTTTGGGCGAAAGGTGGGTTATGTTGTACTTACTCTAAAGTACTATTTCAGTTATTACACAATTCTATCATCTAAATAATATTAATTAGTATTAAATATGTAGTGTGAAATTTCGTGTTTGAAGAAAATCAGGTGACCGGAAGTGCGTTTTTACTGAAAAGTATTTTTTCAAATTTTCTGCTAATTTCTCTAAAATGGCTCCAACAATTTTCTTTCAACCAAGTATGTGAACTACACATATAATGGGCTACAACTTTTTATTTGAAACATTTCTCCGGGTAAACTCATTTAAGGGGGGCTTTTGGGGTAGGAGTAGGATTATGTTTGCCTCTAAAGTGCTATCTTAGTTGATTATACAATTCTACCATCTAGACAATTTTAATTAATTAGAAATAAATAGGTTGTCAAAATTCTGAGTTTCAAAAAAAAAATTAGTAAACCGGAAGTGCGTTTTTTCAATTTATGCAATTTTCTCCATAAAAACACCGACTAATTTCATTAAATTTGGTAAACTAACTATAAAGTTTGTTAATTACAATTTTGTTAACTGTGGGGTAAGAGAAATTTGTGTGAATGTTTCACACCAATTTTTTTTTTTAATTATATTAAAAGCGTGGCTAGAATTCCAAATTTGAAGAAAATCAGTTAACCGAAAGTTCGTAGCTTTATTCAATTTGTTTTCAAGTTGTTTTATAATATGTAAATTTTTCGAAAACAGATGTAACGATATTCTTTAACTTTGGAATGCTAAGAGCACAGATATTATATAAACGTATAACTTTTATTTGAAACATTTCGCTGAAAAATAATTACTTTTTGGGTGTTCTATAAAGTTAAGATTTGTATAAGGTTACTGACATACTCTTCTGAATTATAATGAAATTTTACTTCAAATACTAAATACTACTTTCCTTGGGTAGTTATATGTATAATGGGGATGATGAAGGAGAGAAATGGTTTGAATGAACAAACAAAATATGGCTAACACTGTTTTTTGTTTTTTTTGTTTTTTTCGAAGGGGAAAAATGCCCATTGGCACCTTCCGACTGCGTCGGGTATGTGGGGCTTTTACCCACTAAAAAACCCCTTGCTCTAAAACAGGAGTGGAACCCCCCTCTGGGACCATCTTATGACATTGAAGTCGCCTCGTATTGTGCTCTACTGGTCGTTGCTCTGTAGATGGAAGTTATTCATACTCTCTCCTTTTCTGTTTTAAGATGCACTCGGTGTACATCGCAATTAAACTCCATGCCTCTTTTTCCTGTAGCATCTTCTCTATCAGATTTTCTGGAGTTAGTCTCCCGGTTTTTCTCCATAGCTCTTCTCTTTCTGTTTTCCATCTACTACAGATGAAAAACGTATGATGGGCGTCATCTACATCAGCGTCCCCGTATATGCATGTAGCCGATGTCCTGTTCTTCCTCCTGTACAGGTACTCCATGAAGTACCCATGTCCGGACAGAATTTGTGTGAGATAAAAGTTTACCTCGCCAAAACTCCGGGTAGACCACAGTATGGGGTCTCCGATCAATCGGTGCATCCATCTTCTTCTACTTTCATCTCTCCATTTTCTCCTCCACTCTTCCTGCAGTGTGATCGTCGCAATGCGTGACGCCTCCTCCTTTCTAAGTTCTCTATTTTGAAAACAGAAGCGTCTCATCGAAGCCATTAAGTCTATTGGGGCTAAGGCCGCAGGTTCAGATACCGTGCGATAAGCACTGATTATCCTAAGCGCACCCCTGCGCTGCACAGCTAAGAGTCGCTTAATATGGGTTTGTTTCAAAGCTCCAGCCCATACTTCGCATCCGTACAGCATGACTGCATTTGCTGTAGTCAGCACCAGCTTCCTCTTATTGGCCGTCGGCCCACCTATGTTTGCCATAGCTCTGCTGAGCATTGCAGTGATCTTCATCGCCTTTGTGGACGCGTATTTAACGTGCTCTCCGAATATTATCCTTCTGTCCTACGTGATCCCAAGATATTTCATCTCCTTTTTGGGATCCATCTCTGTTGAGTCAATTTTAAGACTTCTTCCTACATCAGTACGGCGTCTGGATATTATTAATATTTCTGTTTTTTCGGGTGCCAATTCGAGTCACTGTATAATGTACACTGTATAATGTATAAAGTGACACTGACTGCTTGGATTTTAAACTTAAAATGGTAGAGTGGTAAAGGGTAAGGTAAATGACACGTTGTGACTGACGAGTGAACTCAGTTGTATGGACTCTGTTGTATATCTATTCCCCGTCGCTGTATTGATGTAGTTTCTCCCACTCTAGTCCAAGAGTGTGGTCCTGTCATTTTTGTTTCGCTTTCTCTGCTACGGATCCTCTCTTTGGATCATATTACATTATGTACTATTATGCTACCTCTATAATTATATTAGGACAACTAAGTTAAAATTCCAACTTTAAAGAAAAAAGTAATTAATTTTATAATTGAATTAACTGCCCTGATTTTTAAATTATAGATTTAGTATGTTCATTTCTCATTGTAAATTGGGAAAATGTTATCGATGATTTATTTTAACAAGCTACATATATGTTTATATATTTTACAGATATAATAATAATAATAATAATAATAACATCTTTATTGAAGCAAATATTACAAAGAATGAACAAAATACAAATTTTCTAGCGGCAGACTTACTCATGGTCATGTCGACCGTCTGAGAGTTGCCTTGCAATTAAAGCATATTATATGTATTACATTATTTAATTATTGAATTATATTATATTCATATTAATACATAATATTTAATCAACACATTATTCAATTCATTATTCAATCAACACATATATTAAACTGAAAAATAAAGAGGAAAAAAAAAAACAAGAAAAAAAGAAAAGAAATGAAACTGGTAGACTACCCAGTGAAACTCAACTTTTGGAAACATAAAGAAAAATAAAAAAGCGAAAAAATTCACCGAATTACAAAACCGCAAACATTAAACAGAAATTGTTAAAGATAAAGTAAAAAGATTTAAAGCAAAAACAGACAAACGTAAAATATATGGGAATATTTGGGCAAAATTTCTCTTTATCTTCTAATAGTTGAATTCTTTTACCAACATGTATCTATATGCCCAGGCTAGTTTACAATATTTAACCAGATTCATCCAGTTATTCCCATTTAAAATAGTAATAAATTCCTCATAAGTTAATATTTTCCTATTAAAGTATTGTATTCTAAATTATTTTAGGATAGAGCAATGTAATGGGGTTCAGATGTCTTGGTGAGGTGTTGTGATACGATGAATAGTTGGGAGTTAGTTAGAGATTTTAGAGAGTTGTTATTCGGAATATGAATTACGAATTTACGAAAATAGATATATGTATATTTTAACAATAATTTAAACGTTTGAAAAGAGAAACTACAATTAATTTAAAATGATTTAAATTGTAACTAGAATGCACCAACTATTATGATTGATAATTAATATATGTTTAAATACTTAGATAGGGACGCGCTCCGATGTATGAATTTTGTCACTGGTAGAATCTTGATGTTACGCTGATGAAATGCTGAAGAATAGTCCCCCCACTTCCTGTAGAGAGACACCTTATATTGCCATCACCACACATTGACAAGTCTTGTAATTACGGGTCACACTCAAACATCTCTTGCCGTGTGTTGACCCTAGGTCTTGAACAGGTGTTGGCGGTTATCAAAGGACTGTAGCCAGGTGGTCGGTATTGAGTGTTTGTTTATTGCCGTGTGTTGACCCTAGGTCTTGAATAGGTCGCTGAACAGGTGATGGTAGTTATCAAAGGACTGTAGTCAGGTGCTCGGTCTTTTGAGTAACGATGGAATGTTGGTATCCAATATGATAAAGATAAATGACATTATCTTGGGTTAATGCAATAAAGCTGAACATTAATCACATTTTCCTTTTCGAGGAGTCTTCCAGGAAATGTTGAACCCCATCCTATTATACTTGGTACGTGTCCATAACATGGTCTTGATTCTACGCCACCATCGCAGAGTTAACAATGAAATAATAGATCTTCTAAATATAAATAGGCTTCGAATACTTTGTTGAAGTATATTATGGGGTAGTCATTGAGGGGACATCTAGTTACATTACTCTAAATTGCTTTCGAGAACGGTGTCAAGGTGTCCTGGATCATTGATTTTACTTTTCGTTGTCAGAGTGCCTACATATGACATGAAACTTCCTGAAAAGAATGGGAGTCGATTTTTTTAGGTTTTTAGTGGGGGGCCCGAGCATTGCGAGACCTTTACTATCTATTGTGCTATGCACCCTGGGTGCCGTAGGGCTGCTCACAGCACTCCAAATAGATATCCCAGACGAAAACTGTCTACAACATCTCCATCAATTTAAGATGCCTAAGGAATTCTAATACCCTGACGGGCTCTAGGGAGAGTATTTTCCCCTCCTCTTCCTTGTAACTACCCAGTATCTTAAATCTTCTGCGGGCGGCAGCCTTGTGAATTTCCACCATCTCTCCACAGAATCTGCATGTGCTATCAGTCTCCAAACCCAGTTTCGTCAAGTCTCTTCTGAGTCGACAATGGCCCTTGAGGAAACCCGTAAGAACGCGAAGGAGAGTGTAATGGGTTCAGATGTCTTGGTGAGGTGTTGTGATGCGATGAATAGTTGGGAGTTAGTTAGAGATTTTAGAGAGTTGTTATGCGGAATATGAATTACGAATTTACGAAAATAGATATATGTATATTTTAACAATAATTTAAACGTTTGAGAAGATAAACTACAATTAATTTAGAATGATTTAAATTGTAACTAGAATGCACCAACTATAATGATTGATAAATAATATATGTTTAAATACTTAGATAGGGACGCGCTCCGATGTATGAATTATGTCACTGGTAGGACTTGATGTTACGCTGATGAAATACTGAAGTATAGTCCTCCCCACTTCCTGTAGAGAGAGACCTTATATTGCCATCACCACACATTGACAAGTCTTGTAATTACGGGTCACACTCAAACATCTCTTGCCGTGTGTTGACCCTAGGTCTTGAACAGGTGTTGGCGGTTATCAAAGGACTGTAGCCAGGTGGTCGGTCTTGAGTGTTTGTTTATTGCCGTGTGTTGACCCTAGGTCTTGAATAGGTCGGTGAACAGGTGTGGCGACAGGTGATGGTAGTTATCAAAGGACTGTAGCCAGGTGGTCGGTATTTTGAGTGATTTGTTGACCCTTGTGAAAGCGGTGTGTCTTTGGCGGGCGGTCCTTTGACCGTGCACTGACCGCAGCTATTGTATTGAATAATAGCGTCTGGCTGGCACCACTAGTTATAATTTTTATAATTAAAAATTATATATTTCTGTTATCACTCCTTCTTGTTATCACATTACAGCAAATAGCAATAAAGTGAAAAACATCTTCTACTCTTTCTTCAAGATTACACAGTGAACATAATTTAATTCTATCTCCAAATGAATATTTATTTAAATATAATAATTCCCCCCTACATTTAATGATCCAGCCTACGGTTTGAGAGTTTAGTGTATTATATAAAAGATTACATTCTAAATTTAATTTCTTATATATTGTGTGGTGTTGGCTATTACTGAACTTTTATTTTAAAATTATTTATTAATTTTATTCTAATATTTGATAAAATGTCTTTAATTTTTGACTTCTGATTGATTAATTCTTCTAGAGAGAACCCGCATACTGAACTAAGCTTTTCCCATTCTTTGTAAAAAAAGATTTTTTTTTGCTATTAATTCATTTATTAGAATTTTTGGATATCTATGAGAGGGTAATTGTTGGCATCGATAGATGTAACTTAGATGATTTTTAACGGTATATAGAAAGGTTGGCATTAAGTTTGTTTCTAAATATAAAATAAAGTCCGGGGTATTTAATGGCAGATTGTAAGCTTTTTTAATGAAATATTTGAACAATACTTCAACTTTATCGTACATATTGCAACCCCAAATTTGAGAACTGTAACATACTATGGCCCGCGACACTGCATTATATATTTGCAGTTTAGAAGTAAAAGGTACCTTTTTACTTATTTATAATATTATTGAAAGTATTGAGCGTAAATTTGGCCTTTGAGCATCTTTCACTAAAATGTTCTTCTAAATTTAATGTTGATGTAAAGGTCACTCCCAAATACTTATACTGTCTCACTACTTCAATTTTCTGTTTGTTGAGCCACCAAACTTCACGCCCAGCCGGCCTACCACCATTTCTAAATATAACGATCTTTGATTTGGTCAAATTAACTTTTAGATTCCACAAAGAGCAGTAATTTTCAAACGAGTATATCATATTCTGAAGCGATAATTTGTCGGATACGAGGTCGTCCGCATAAGCCAAAATTTTAATAAGTGTTTTTTGCACCTGAACTCCTCCATCCATACAACTCTCAATATCAGATAAGAAAAGAGAAAATAAAAGAGGGGACAATAGACAACCCTGCTTAACACCCACCTCGGTTCTAAAGCTCTCCGACAATCCATTGTGACCAAACAGTTGCTGATGTTCCAGTATAGAGATTTCTCAAAGTATTTAAAAATTTAGTAGAAACCCCGAGACAGGACAACTTATAAAAAATGCATGGCGGTCTATACGATCAAAGGCCGCCGACAAATCAACGAAGAACGCATAGACCTTTTGCCGTTTTCTATTTAACCTTATTTTTACTATACTCATTAAAGTCATTATGTGGTCTACCGTAGAGTATGTTCTCCTAAAACCTGCCTGAAACTCACCAATTATATTCTGTACATCTGCCCATTTTACTAATCTGTCTAATAAAAGGCCGGTGAACAATTTAGCGATTGTATTGCAAAAGGAAATACCCCTGTAACTGCTTACTTCACTCACACTGTCTTTTTTATATAAAGGGAAAAATGATCGAATCTTTAAAAAAGTCAGCTACTTGACCCTTTTCGTAAAATATGTTAAATAAGTGCCGTATTCTATCTAAACAATTATCCGGGCTATTTATATAGAACTCATAAGGAATCCTGTCCTCT
The DNA here is from genome assembly GCA_011037195.1 of Triatoma infestans. NCBI lineage: Eukaryota > Metazoa > Arthropoda > Insecta > Hemiptera > Reduviidae > Triatoma > Triatoma infestans. The sequence goes on along the minus strand of JAAEAF010005360.1, from coordinate 47,807 downwards.
ACCGGGGGCTTTATTGTTTTTGGCCGTACCTAGTACGTACATTAATTCAGATTTGAGAAAAGGCGCATCTAAAATAATATTTGTTATGAATGGAATGGCATAACTTATTTTGTTAGAATCAATAGAAGGGTTCAGTAAACACTTGAATTGATTAATCCATTCTGTAACCTTGATACTAGTATCAAGCTGAAAACTTTTTACTTTAAAGGAGCGGACCAATTTCCAAAAGTCTTTACTATCTCTAACTTCTTTAAGTTTATTAACAGTCACTACTGAGTGTTCTCTTTTTCTAAGCTTACATATATATTTGTAAAAACTACAGGTTTTCAAATAAATAAATTTAATAGTATCAGAATTAGTTTTTCTGTAAAGTTTGAGTAAATTAAAGGAACGAGAACCAGCGGACCAGCACTCCCTATTAAACCACGGACGTTTATATAATCTTTTATTACTATTTGGGGATAAGCATATTGTAGAATTAAATCCGTTATTCTTTTTAAATATTATTTTGGATCATTCAAATCAGGTCTAATTTCTTTAATCATCTTTTCTAGTACGAGATTAAAATCATCTTTTAATTTTGGTTGCCAAATCAGTTTTGGAAGAGGCGGTAACATCTCTTTCTCTTTTATTCCCCCTGTTTGTAAACTAACAGTTATTGGGCAGTGGTCAGAGAATATTTGAGGGGTTACCTCAAACAGATGCACAATAGCTAATACATCAGCCAAGACCATGCACAGATCTATTACGGACGACCCTCTTCCTCCCAAGAAAGTATATTCTCCACCATAGTCTCCTTTCATACGGCCATTTAACAATACCAGGTTAAAATCTTCCATAAGAGACAATAATTTCTTACCATTGGAATTAACTACCGGATCTTTAGAGTTTCCTAGAGATACTTAAATCAAATGATAAAGTGGATAAGTAACCGGGGATCGATTGTAAATTACCAAGTCTGCCATTAAAATCCCCTATTAAAATAAATTTTAAATTCTTTAAGAAATTTTACAGACATAATGTTATTTGTTTATAGAATGCGAGGAAGGCCTTGGTGGTTATGGATAATGGTAATATTAGCGATTGGCTTAGCTAAAGCACATCTACACATGATGAGATTGCTAATATTAGCGGCTGCAGGATTGGCAGGCCTCTATTTGTTACATCTGCTGGCACAAGATTATCAGAAAATTCGGCCACAACTCAATAGAAATGGAGCTGTTCAAGGTTTTACAAGCATTCTCAGATCTTCTGGTATTGGAAAAAGATCAATATCTGATGTTAGTATCTAAATATAAAATTATTTTACTACTTATTTTATACTTAGTAATAGTAGTTCATTATATAATATTAACTTGCGACAAAAAAAAAACATATCTTATCTTGCGAGGAAAGATTACATCGCTCATTGAATGTTTATGATTTAAATATTATCTGTATGAAAGAATTTCTGAGAATATTCAAAGTAGTTTTATATTCATAAAAAAAAAAAAAAAGAATTTACCTTCAGTTATTTAATTATTTCTAAAGAATTTTCTCGTTAATATTAACTTATTTTTTTCTTTATTTTAAAAGTAACTATGGGAGAAAATAAATTAAGTGATATCTAAGCTGTAAGACATTAGTGAAAAATGGAAATCCTCCTAGATGCTGCGTCTTCTTTAGGAATTTACTTCTTTTTTTTTAATTTTAATAATGGATTGTAAGTTTTTCGTTTATATACAACTAGCTAAACCCAGCCACGTTTCGCTGAGGCTCAATCTGATTTTAATTATTAGGGAAGTAAATAGAAGTACGTATTATAGAAATACTCGTATTATAGTTAACATAGATTCAGCAAGAAAACACATCATTCAATTTAATACCCTACTTTGCGATGCTGTGAACTGAAAGGAAAGAAAGAAAAAAATGTTTTTAACTGAAAGTCTTTTTTTATTGTAAAGCTAGTGAATGGACTACATTTTTTGTTTGTCCGTTTTCTGCATAAACATAAAGATGAGATGGTTTACCAACACTGAAGCAGGCGAATATAAATTGCCTATGAGAAAAAGCATTCGTTTTCCAAATTCAAACCGTACACTTGAAAAGATTGTCCTTGTGCTTTATTGATAGTCATAGCGAACGCAAGGCGTATTGGAAATTGAAGTCGTTTGAACTCGAACGCCTTGTCTGTCGGAATGAGTGGTATTCGTGGAAGTAGTACGTCTTCACCTTTATGTGGTCCAATGAGAATTGCTGCTTCAATTAGATTATTCATCATTTTTTTAACTACTTAATCGTGTACCTTTGCATAACTTTGGCTGATTGATGTTTCGGAGTAATATAATTGGCACTCCAATTTTCACATTTAGAATGTGAGGCGGTAATCCGGGAACATCGAGTGAATTAAGAAATTCCGTTGGAAAATTCACTATTTCACTTTGGTCCCTCACGGAGTCAATGGATTTGTGAGTCACTGTTTCACCTAAGATTCTTCTTAGAATGATGTCGTTCATATCGAGTATGAAGACATTTTTAGCCGCTAGAATGGCTCTTCCGCTTAACCATGCATGATTTTGATAATTTGTTTGGATGCTTTGGAATACCTTGTCTACTAATTCTTCTTTTGAATGTATAATGTTGCAGAAATTAGATGGGAAGGTGATTTTTCTCGTTTCTGGGTTTGTAGAAGCAGTGCCGTTACCGAGTTCGGGTCTTGAAAATATGACAGCTGTTGGATCGTTTTGAAGTTGAACTCTCATGTTCGTTGTTAAATGATTTTTTTTTTTTTTTTTTTACTGCCTCCAAAGAGTTGAATATTTCAAGCAGGCATACAATTCATCAGCTGGAGGTATCACTAGAAGCCTGAAGTCACCGGATAGTAACACAAATGCTCCACCAAATGGAACCTGATTAGTTCGCAAGTCCTTCAATGTATGGTCCAATGCTTCCAATGACTTCTTATGAGCCATTGTACACACATCCCATACAAAAATTTTGCACGCCCGAAGAACCTTTCCCATTCCTGATGTTTTAGAAATGTTACAAGTTGGGTTCTCTCTGAATGGCATGTTTAGTGACAGTTTAAGAGCTGATTGCGCTGTTCTACTTCCTTCCATCAACGTAGCAGCAATACCTGAAGAAGCAAGTGCTAATGCAATATGGCCGTTTGAACGGATTTCAGCTCGGAATTTCCCGTTTCCATGGGAACTTCGGAATAAAAAGTATAGATAAACATTCTTATATAGAAATGCAACGTTGCGTAAAAATTTCAAGTCAATCCATCGACAACTTTTCAAGTTTTGCGGCCACAAACATACGGATGCTGAATTTTTATATATGTAGATTAAGACTACCTCAGGCATGGAGTTTTACGAAGATTAAAACATTGATTAATTATCGCCTTCTATAAAAAATACATCTAATTTTTTTCAATGATAATTCGATGGTAATCGATTTTACTATCTAAAATGTCTGACATGAAGAAATCACACGATTTTTCTCTTACAGCAATTATTTACAATTTTAAATGACACATTTTCTTATGATCTTTGCTTTATTAATTTATAAAAGGATATCTCTTCCCACGCAGAAACACTTCTCTACTTCTATGCTGATGACACATGTGATACTGCTCCAAATCCCGATTCTATTATCGTATCCCGTACATTACAATCCCATATCATCTTTCTACAAGACTGGCTGATCAGGTGGACGATAAAGGTCAATCCCACTAAAAGCAAATGCATTTCCTTCACCCTCCGTCGCTACCCTCCCACTCATCCTCCTTTAATACCGAGAGTCCGATATTTAGGACTTTATCAAGATAAAAGATCCGGAATCGTGGAACCGTGAATCCGGATACACGATTAAAAAGACTTGAACTAAACAGACCGTTACAAACTTCTTTCCAGACTGGCGCTCTAAACTTGATCTTGAAAACAAAAGACTTATCTACAATACTATTATAAAGCCCCTCTGGACATACGGATACGAGCACTGTGGTTCAACCAAGCACTCCAACTCCTATAGGATTCAAGCTTTTCAATCCAAAACCCTCAGTAGAATTACCAACGCCCCATTCTATGTTTCCAACCTAACCGTTCACCGTGACCTCAAAATCGTTGTGGTGATTGGTTCCGCAGAGCTGGAAAGCATCGGAGACATTTTCCATGGTAGCCCTGCTTCATTTTGTGGTCATCGATCGGTTTCGGGCGTTCGCCCATCTTCAGGATGCGTTTGTCAGACAATGTGACAACACAGACTTGCACAGAGCAAATTCACTTTATACACTCCAGACCGACGCTCTAAACTTGACCTTGAAAACAAAAGACTTATCTACAATACTATTGTATAAACTGAATGAGTGTATAAATATAGTGAGTGTATAAACTGAATTTGCTCTGTGCAAGTCTTTGTTATCATACTTTCTGACAAACGCATCCTGAAGATGGGCGAACGCCCGAAACCGATCGATGACCACAAAATGAAGCAGGCTATCACGGAAAATGTCTCTGATACCTCAAAATCCCTTTTGTCCATCAGTTAATAAAAGCATGTTACAAAAAAATTCCATGACCTCATATCCAACCATTCTAACCATTTAGTCCAAAAACTTTCTTCCCTTTCTATACCGCACAACCCTTCAAGGAGACTGAAACGTCACTAGTCGCGCGACCATCTAACTAGTGTTAGCATTTTGTAGTAATAATTAGGGAGTATCTCCACTGGAAGGCATCTCCTAACAAGACTTTCACGCCCTTTTATGTCACTACCATCATATTCACTTATTATACTGTCTGTATAGTTGTGGATTTCTTAATAAAAGATTAATAAAATAAAAATTATAAAAGCACGCAACTGTACACTATAAAAAAAAAATATCATGAATCGTCGTAATTAATACCTACAAATAATCAAATGTATCTATTCTATATCTATAAACAAAAGTAAACAATTTTTTTGTACAGTTAACGGTCACCAATTAAGGACACTTTTTTTTTTTTTTGAAATACGTGGAATGCGTTAATAAGTACGCAAATTAGTGAGCTGGACTTAAGTATGGTGAGCTGGACGGATTTTCAAGCGGTTTTTGCACCATTTGACAACAGAATTTTGTTGAGAATGTTAAGAGGGAAGAGCAGTTTTCTGGAGAATGTTAAGAGGGATGAGCAGTTTTCTGGAGAATGTTAAGAGACGGAGTCCCAGCCCTGAAGGTTGGGTGTAACTGCATTCCAAGAATGTGTATGCCAGATAATAAATAATTTTAACATAAATTATGTAACAAAGTCCAACACTTACGTGCAGTAAGATAAAGTCGTGTTAGTTTTTACACGTGATTTTTTATTTCTAATATTTGGGAATTAATTTTTTTATTAAGAATGTGGGATTTATATTTTTTTTCTATTTCTAACCATTTGTTCTAAGAGGGGGAGCTTAGTGGTCGAGCACTGGATTTGGAATGCGTGGGCTCCGATTTCACATCTAGGCATTTGCTCCCCTTTAGACTTCTACAGCTCACTGTCCGGTGATGGGCAATGTGCACTGAGATGACCACAGATGTTGACGCAAATAAATACATTTCTTTTATCTTAATTTATTTAAACATTTTTTTTCTTTTCTATTTACTTTATTGTTTTTATTTTTTTTTACTTTATTTGTATTTGAGGCTTTGATGTATAATATACCTGTCTATAATTCTACGTATTTTAACGCTATTATATAAATACAATTTTCATATTCAATGAAAGGATTATAATATTAACATAGACTTGTAATAATATTTTCTATTTGCTTAGTAGTTATAATTATCTATTTAATGAATTTTACTCTACTTTTCTTGTGTTAGTGTTGGTTTATTTTATATACGGAGTGTAGTATATCATTTATTCTTATTACAGTATGATTCTTGTTTATATTAACACACCTGCACGCACAAATATATATAAAATATTTACATATATATGGGTTATTTATATAAATACGTATATATATTAAAGTTCTAAGTTCACCAAGGATGGTCAGGGAATTTGAATTAAATGAAAAAAAACATCATATATTACTCTACAAAACGAGAATACGTAATAATAATTATTCTACTAGTTATATATACATTTTTTATCATTGCTATTTACATCTGATACAAGCATAACAATAGTAAATTTTATAATTTGGATAAATAAATGAAACTGTAGTGGAGAAGCCACTACTACTACGTAATGACACTCCAATTTACTCAATTAAGTAGATGACCACTGGCCGTTTTACTTTCCGAATATTTGAGGATTGACATGAAGAGTTAAACGGGTATGAAATTTGTTGTATCAGAATAGGATTTCTTTACAGACATATCGGAATATTTAAATCTGTATGGATTTTATGGTTGGAAACAAAGAAAGGAATTGAAACGATTTGCGGAGGATTTGGATACTACTGTAATTAGATCGTTTGGTTGAACCCTACAATTATGCACCTTTCGTCCAAATAGGTTTAATTATTACTTTTTAAATTACCAGTTTTGTTGGTGAGTGTTAAGTTGAATCGTTTTTCTGGTAATCGCATAAGCATTTTGTAATGTTGAAGAAGTAATGCCCATTCATTTAAGTGTTATCTATAATATATTAATACGAATTTAAAATACTAATATTTTAACTAAAATATTAACTAGAATATGAATTTCGTGCGAGAATTCAGGGTTCGATTCCCGTGAGGTCAAAGTCGATATTGACCTAGCATCGTGATAAAAAGTGGGAAACTACACTTAGTAGCGCCTTAGGTAGCGAAGGCCGGAACTAAGCGGCGTGGGAACTGCGGCGTGCTTACCACTCGCCCCCCTATTCGAATCGCCGTCTGGCAAGCCTGGGCCCTTCATGGGCTGTTGCGCCATATGGTTTTATATATATATATATATACAAACTTCAGCGCAACAGCTCGTAAAGCAACAGGAGCTTCCCAGACGATGATTTTTATTGGCAAGCGTGAAATACTAATTGTAGTAGTTCCCCACTTTTTTTCATAATGCTAGATCAACACCATCTTTGCCCCCTTGCGAGAACCGATTCTGAATTCTTTCAAAACAGGCAAATGCGCTAACCAACCAACACATGAGAGCCTATTCTTTATTTGTGTATAATTTATACAAAAAAGTAATTAACATATATTTATATAGCTTTAAAAATATATAAATTGATAGAAATATACAAAGAAAGCATGAGCTACAAAAAAAAAATAAAATAAAATACAAAGTAAGAATGAAAATGGGTATTTCTGAAATAAAAAATTCAAACGGTATCTGTCATATGACAGTTACAACATGCGTAGAATAAGTTTTTACATTTTTCAACACTCCCACTCTCGACCTCCCAAACCCTGTTATGAGAAAACGCTTGTTCCATTTTTTTATGTGAGAAACGTTCGCTTTTTACCAAATTGGTGCCTTTCAAAAAAAAGTGTATTCTACGTTAATAATAGTGTAACGTTTTTCCTGAACTAGCTACTGTAACTAGTTGCTAAGTGGGTTCGTTTAGATAAAACACACTAAACTTCTAGCAACACCAATTTATTGTTTAAAACAATTAATTACAAATAAAGCACTTAAATGCACCATATAAACCAACAAAAGTTTTCTTAGTTCACTTTTTATACACTTTTCACAAACGCACACTCCGTTTGTAACAAGACTGACTCACACGAGCTGTTCTTTGCCTATTTAGACCCCCAGGAGAAGGGTCTGTAAGGTAGAACGTGAAAGTCCGCGTGGAACATTCTAGAAAAACCTAGAGCGCCCCCCACTAGCGCTTCCCAGCGGCCACGAGGAAAACTTGAGGTGCCTGCTTTTTCTCCTAGATGGCACTAGTGGCTGCGTTACAATAGAATATAAAATAATGTGTAATAAATTGATAAATGTTGTGTTATTGCTGAAATATATCTTTTATAATAGTGTTTTGATGAGTACCTGAAATATATTGATAAATTAACTCGATATACCCATAATATCTAGTGAACTTATTATAAATAAATGTGGTATACTTAAATAAATCTACAAAAAAAATATATTATAAATTTTAATTATTCATTATTCTATATAAATAACATTTCAATAATATGGTTTTTCATTTTAAAAATTCAGTGATATTTTCTGATAATAAATTGAATTTTTCAATACTCTATTTTAATTTCCCATTAGCGTACAATCAAGATTTTTTATTTACCCAAATTTGGGGGGGGGGGAACAAATATATTTATGAGGAGTTATTTAATGTAATTAGAAAATATGAATGTTTTATAAAAATGTTTTATTAACAAATTATCTAACATGAAGATCTGTTACTAACTTCCTATATAACAGCTAATAACTAACTCTATAGTAATAAATCTTATAAATATTTTACAGAAAGTATAGTGAACGGTTTTTATTAAATTTATAACCTATTCGCCATAGTAGAGAACCCATCCTAACTGTCAGTAGTCCTAAAACGGGAAGGAACTAATAAATTATGTTTCAGTGCTCCAACACTCAATGAATACAGAGCTCTCTCTATTCCTATTTTATTTTAACCATTAAAAAAAACTCCAATCTTACTTCCTTTAAGTTGTCCAATTTTCTGTGTTACTCTTTCCTAAAAGAACTTGTAAACCATTATAAATAAATTTATTTATTTATTTATTTATTACGAACTTTAAGATATTGAAATTTATTTTAATTAGAATTCAATTTATTTATTAATTATGTATAAAGATTAGATAATAATAATTGATGATTTAATTATTTACTCTTATTACAGTGGTCTAGTGAAAGATTAGCAAATGAGACGCAAGAAATGAAACAAGTTTTAAGAAATGATCCACTTGGTTGTGCTAGAAAGTTTGTCTGCCATATTTCCAAATATTCCAAAGAAAAACTTACAAGAACACAAAACAGTATTCTCACATTGCTCAGGTATAAAGATTTTTTATTTATTTATTTTATTTATTATTAATTTATTATTATACGACCATGTGAATTTGTTCCATATGGCAACTTAACTTCTGAAACAGTAAAAGTTTACATTCATTATTATAAGAGTACGTGAAAAGAATAATTCATTTTATTGTCGTGCTTCGTTTCACAGAGCTGGGAAAACGTCAGAGATATGTTCCATGATAGCCTGCTTCTTTTTATTGTCAAAAGACCGATTTCGGGCGTTCGCCCATCATCAGGATGTTTTTGTCAAAACAGTGTGATTAACATAGGCTTACACAGAGCAAATTTAGTTGATACACTCGTTTGTCCTGAGTGTATCAACTGAATTTGCTCTATGAAAAGTCTATCTGATTTGACAAAAACATTTTGATGATTGGCAAACGCCCAAAACAGGTTGATGACTACAAAAAGAAGCAGGCTATCACGGGAGAAAATATCTCTGATGAATAATAATTCTTTTTGTCAGCCAGTATGACCTTGCATTAGTTGTCAATGGAGATTCTCGGGGAGAGTTAGAGAGGCTTGCTAGCGCTGTTGTGTCCCGAATAAAGAATTGGTGTCAAGGGGAAAAGCTTCAGATTTCGTTTGAGAAGTCTAAAGTAATGCGTATGAAACGCAAACTTCATCCCGTCGTTCTCCCTGGATCAGGGTGGACAAGCACAGAATAGTTCAGTTTGAGTATTTGGGCGTGCCGTTGGATTGGAGGCTTCCTTTTAAGCCCCAATTCAGCGGGTTGCCTGCAGATGTCTTATACCAGGGAATCAAAAGAGTAGCCCGTGGTGAGTGGGGGCTGAAGACTGGTGTGACCCTAACCATCTATAGGGCCGTGATAGAGAATGTTGCGACGTACGCAGCTGCCTGTTGGGCTGACAAGCTGCACATGCAGTCGTACAACGGCACTCTGTTACGAATGCAAAGAGCCATTTTGTGCTCTGTAACAAGGGCCTACGCGACATCCTCCACGGTCTCCTTACCGGTGATCTTTGGTGTGATGCCGCTTGATCTCCTTGCTGAGATGAGGGCACTTACCCATAAGTACAAGAAAGGGGAAATGATTGTCCTTGATGGTGAGGAGCTGTCCTGACCATCTCCTGCTCTTGCAAAAAGAAAGATCCGAGAGTACGAGATTGAGAAGTGGCAAAGACGTTGGGATGAAGCAGAGACATGGGGAATCACATATGAATTCTTCCCGAATTTGCATCACAGACTATCGATTCAAAGGCTGGAGCTGTCTCAAACCGTAACGCAATATTTCAAGGGGCCATGGAGAGTTCTATCCAAGCTCCATGAGCTGGGATTGAAAGATTCCCCGAATTGCGAATGCGGTGAACGGGACATCGTGCATCACGTTCTCTTCCAGCCAGTGTCCGTTCCTCGACGAGGCAAGAATCCATATGGAGTTCAAGCTGAAAAGGAGGGGAAAGAACTGGCCGGGAGATTGCAAAGAGTTGATGAAAAGTGCAATCAATTTTATGGACTTTGTTGAGTTTGCTCGCGAAGTAACGGTACTGCGAAGGACTTGACGTATATGTAGAGGTCCGCCTCCCCCTGGCTGGAACGGAAACTTGCCTACTATGTTACCATAAGTGACCATAGGCACCGGTTTTGGCGCTATGCGCTAGGTACGGTGGCCTGGAGTGTGCTCAATAATAACAATAATAAGCCAGTATGACCAGGCTCAGCGCTCCCTGGGCTCAGAGCTGGACAGATTTTTATACAAGTTTGGAGAGGATTAGAAAAAAAAAAATCTGGTGTGGAACACTTTTTTGTAACTGTTAATTTACGTAATTATATATATAATATGACACATTTTCTTTAATCTACAAATTTTACTTGTTTGTTCTAACGTAGAGGACAAGCATCTACCCAAACGTATGACAGTTTCTTTTTTCGGAAAATTTTATAAATAATAAAGTGGGATCCGAATCATTATAGATCCATAGGATACGAAGAGTGGAGAAGCACATAAAATGAATCAAAATGTTAGTTATTCCCCACCTAGGCCAGACTAGGGAAGGGACAGTACGATTCATATAAATAGAGGACAGCAGTACATTTCAGGAGAGTTTACGACCAGTTAACAACCAGCCAGTCAGCAACCTTCTACTACCTTCTCATCACTCAGCCAATCTGTCTCTTTATAATATTTCTCTCGCTACCTAACTCCTGTTATACTTGTAAAGTCCTTGCAGTTTGTGTATTCTATTCATTATACAGTGTTCAGCATATCATACAATTTATTTTCTCTAAAATCCATTCTCTCTAACATCTCTCTCACTCTCTCCTTCTCTATTACTGGAATGCATTTTGGTTATTTTGGCTGTTTATTCCTTTATAAATGTTTTGATTTTTCTGGGTGTGTTGAGGGAATGAACCACTTTACAGCCTTATTTTCTTTTTTTATTATGTATTATACACATTTAGTTACACCTAACACTTTTTGGGCATTTCACATGCCATTATCACACAGGATAAACAACGTTTTTATCTGAAATTTTTACAAAGTGTAATAAAGCTCTATGATTACACAGAGAAATTGTAAATTAATTAAATATTTGTTGTCCGCAAATTACAAATACCAACCTTTTTTTTAATTTTGCATTCTATTGATAATGTGGCGTTGTTGGTTGAGTGTTTATAATATATGCATCAGCTGGAAGATATTTCCTTTTTTTTTTTTATATAAAACTAGCTAACCCGACCACGCTTTGCTGTGGCTCAGTCTGATTTTTAGGCTTAACCATGCGTGATTTTGATAATTTGTTTGGATGCTTTGGAATATCCTGTCTACTAATTCTTCTTTTGAATGGGGCGGGTTATGAGTATGGACTTGTAACTGGGAGGACCCCAGTTCGAGCCCCGCGTATAACTACTAAATTTTATATTGGTATGAAAAATGTTAACAGTAAAGTAGGTGCTTCAGCCCCCGGCCACGACACCTAATTTGGTAGTTGGACGTTAAGCCCGCCTGAAAAAGTAGGCATTACCATACTTTTGAATGTATACTGTTGCAGAAATTAGATGGGAAGGTGATTTTTCCCGTTTCCGGATTTGAAGGAGCAGTGCCGTTACCGTGTTCGAGCAATTGTCTTGAAAATATGGCAGGTGTTGGATCGTTTTAAAGTTGAACTCTCATATTCATTTTTTTAAATGACTTTTTTTTACTGTGCTCCAAAGAGTTGAATATTTCAAGCAGGCATGCAATTCATCAGCTGCTGTTGAGCGCGGTATCACTGGAAGCGTTTGCCTGAAGTTACCGGCTATAATAACAAAGCTCCACTAAATGGAACCTGATTATTTCGCAAGTCTTTCAATGAATGGTCTAATGCTTCCAATGATTTCTTATGAGCCATTGTACACTCATCCCATACAATGATTTTTACACGTCCGAAGAACCTTTCCCATTCCTGATGTTTTAGAAATGTTCATGTTGGGTTTTCTGTGAAGTGCGTGTTTAAGTCATGACAGTGTAAGAGCTGAATGCGCTTTTCTGCCTCCTTCCATCAACGTAGCAGCATTACCTGAAGAAGCAAGTGCTAACGCAATACGGCCGTTTGAACGGATTTTAGCTCGGAATTTCCCGTTTCCGTAGGAACATCGGAACAGAGGTACTTATAAGTAGTTGAGAAAGAGGTTCAGAGAGCGTCTGAGTCTGTTTCTGCCAACCTCGCGAAACGCTCGGAGAAGTTCCCGTTTCCGTGGGAACTTCGGAATAAAAAGTATATATAAACACTCTTATATAGAAATGCAACGTTGTGTAAAAATTTCAAGTCAATCCATCGACTACTTTTCGAATTTTGCAGCCACAAACATGCGGATGCTGAATTTTTATATACGAGGCATGTCCAGAAAGTAAGTGTACTGAGGTTCTCACGGCCGGAGGGATTTTGTTTTCGACATGTTGGCTACACTGTCATGTAGCCTGATTCCTCCCCTCCGCAACGAGACGGTTCGAGGTCAGTTCGTTTAGAACTGTCGACGCGACAATACGTTTCGTGAAAAATGTCAATCCAATCTTCCGCCAAGTGTGAAATATTCAAGGTCGGGCAAGAGTATTTGAGACGCTACAAACTCCATGGAGATGAATTTCTCCGCTCCATCATTACTGGAGATGAAACTTGTGTTGCACACTACACACCTGAAACCAAAAGGCAGTCTCAACAGTGGCGTCACACCTCTTCACCATCCGCCAAAAAGTTCAAAACCACAATTTCAACCAAGAAAATCATGGCAACCGTGTTTTGGGACTGTCAAGGCATAATTTTAATTGAATATATGCCTCAAGGGGAGACCATCAACTCTGCAAGATACTGTGAGCCCCTAAAAAAATTGCGGAGGGCGATTCAGAACAAAAGGAGAGACATGCTGACAAAGGGAGTCTGCCAGACCACACACTGCTTGCCTCGTTTAAATGGGATGTCCTGAACCATCCCGCGCATTTCCCTGACCTAGCACCTTCAGATTACTATCTCTTTACCTCCCTGAAGCTGCACATGGGTGGAAAAAGGTTTTCAACCGACGAGGAGGTGAAGGGGAGGTGGAGAAGTGGACGAAGGGGTTGGCGGGAAACTACTTCGAGGAAGGCATCAAAAAATTAATACCCCGGTTCACCCCTGCATTGAGAGGAATGGTGACTATGTCGAAAAATAGCTTACATATGTACTAATGTAACCAGGTAATTTTTTTGTTCAAATAAAAATTTTTGTAACCTACAAAAATTCAGTACACTTACTTACTGGACATGCCTCGTATATAGATATATGTTGAAATGAGTAGCAGTATGTTACTACTGTCAAGATTATTAAGTAAGATTGTTGTTAATCTGCGTCAATATTTGATGAGGGAATTTCTAATATTTAATTTTGTTTATATATAAATGTATATTGAAATGGAAGTGCACTACGTGTTGCTCTATATTTATTATTGGCTTACTTTTTGTTTTTTGGGGGGGGGGGTTCTTTAGGTATTGGGATGTTTTTTGAAGGCCTGTGAGGGAGTTTATTATTTATTAGTTTTTTAAATTATAATTATTATAAGTTTGTTAATTAAAATTTAAATATGTGTTACTTACTGCATTATTAAGGTGCACCTAGCTATATGCAAAGATAGTAGGCAACTGGCATAGAACGGCTTTATTAGAAACGTTGAGTGATATGTTAGAGCCAAAGTTGGGTGTTGCGAAATTGGTAGTATTTAAATTTGTTAATTGAAATATCTTTTTTAATAATATTTTTTTATATATATATTTAGTTTTATATATATTTATTATATTTGTTGTATCATGACTATTGCAGTAAAAATGAGAAGCTCTAATCTTGACAGTAACATACTGTTACTCATATCAATATACATTTCATATAAAAAAAACAAGTGAAATATCTTCCAGCTGATGCATATATTTATTATAAACACTCAATCAACAACGCCACATTATCAGAATGCAAAATTAAAAAAAATGGTTGGTATTCGTAATTTGCGGACAACAAATATTTAATTAATATACAATTTCTCTATGTAATCATAAAGCTTTATTACACTTTGTAAAAATTTCAGATAAAAACGTTGTTAATCCTGTGTGATAATGGCATGTGAAATGTCGAAACGTTAGGAGTAACTAAATGTAAAATCTATATTATATAAAAATTCAACATCCGTATATTTGTGGCCGCAAAAATCGAAAAGTAGTGGATGGATTGACTTGAAATTTTTACACAACGTTACATTTCTATATAAGAGTGTTTATATATACCTTTTTACTCCGAAGTTCCCACAGAAACGGGTAATTCCGAGCGTTTCGCGAGGTTGGCAGAAATAGACAGACTCAGGCGCGTTGCGATGGTGGCGCGCTCTCTGCCGAAGATATTGTGCACAGAATACGTCAAGAAATGCAATCATGGGTTGGATTTCACAGAAGAAATATACAATGAAGCGCTAATCATCTTCATTGAGGATTTTTGTCTTGCAATGTGTGGTGCAAGTTGTTGGCATGTATTGGTATCGTTTTATGATACCGGAAGTTGAAGTGATGAGTAAGAGTAAGAGATTGTTAATTAGAGGGTAAGAGATTAGAGAGTTGGTATTCGAAATGCGTACTACTGCTTTATAAAAATATACTATATTTTAACAAATAAATTAAAGAGATATAAAATAGAAAAGCTAAGATGCACAATTGTAAATAACTATAAGAATTATAAAATGTATATAAAATATTAAAGAAGTTAGTAAAGTGTTAAAACCTTAAATAGGGACGCGCTCGCGATGTGAGACGGTGCTTCTGATCTGAAACTGATGTAGACGTTTGATGCCTGAATCGAACTGAATCCCTCCTCCAGTGAGGCGACGTGTTATATTTGCATTACTCACACATGGACGCTGATGTGTAAGTACGTGTAACACTAAGACATCTCTTGTGGTATATTGACCCTAGGGGAGGTCAGTAGTTAACAAGGGCTGATTTGGCCGGGGTGGCGACGCTTTGTTAACAGATGGTGGGCCAGGTAGGCCAGTAAGGTATTATCTCTTGACTGTATATTGACCCTTTTGAAAGAAATACAAAAAGGGTTTGCCGCGGTTCATGACCTGCAGGTAGCGGCTGGCTGGACCCTTTTCCAATTTTCAACCACTAGGTGTAATTTTTAGATTTATTTAAAAATTATCTCTTCTTTTTTTCTTGCTGTCGCTATCACATGGCACTATTGAGAGTAACAGTACCGAATAGGTCGATCAATGCAACATTCGAGAGAGAACTGCTCAGAGAGCAATCATACATCAGAAATGACTTACAGCTATTCGTCCAAGAAAATACACTGAAACTCCTTCAAGAACAAAAGATAGCATTTGATACCATCATACAAGCTGTGACCAACCAATCCGGTGGATTTACTTTTTAGACGCTCCAGGTGGAACTGGAAAAACGTTCTTAATTTCCTTAATCCTGGCTAAAATCCGTTCAAATGGCCACCTATTGCGTTAGCACTTGCTTCTTCAGGTAATGCTGCTACGTTGATGGAAGGAGGTAGAACAGCGCATTCAGCGCTCTTAAAAACATTCTTTCAGTTAAAAACATTTTTTCTTTCTTTCCTTTCAGTTCACAGCAACGCAAAGTAGGGTTTTAAATTGAATGGTGTGTCTTCTTGCTGATTCTATGTTAACTATCATACTTCTATTTACTTCCCTAATAATTAAAATCAGACTGAGCCACAGCTAAGCGTGGCCGGGTTTAGCCAGTTATAATAAAAAAGAAAATAAGGCTGTAAAGTGGTTCATTCCCTCAACACACCGAGGAAAATCAAAACATTTACTTCCATTATAATAAAAAAAAGATCGATTCATACATGTGTACTTACCATTCCATGTTAAAAGGAAATCGTTATAGTTTGGTTTTCGAGAAAATTCCAATAAACTCAAAAAAAAAAAAACCTGTTCTGAAAAATTGTATTGTCAGTTAATTGATTTTCATCAAATATGGAATTTAGGAATTATCATGAGAGTAAAATTCTAGACAGGATAAATAGACGCCCATTTCTTCGCCTGTTACATCCTGGATTTACTACAGTTCATTAAACACTTATTAGGTGAATAGAATCAGATAATTGTTCTCTCTCTATCTCTATATAAGAGAAATATAACCAGACAGAGTTAGGTAGGAAATAATTCTTAGTAAAAGGAAGGAAATGAAAGAAAAGAAATTGGTAAAAAGTGACCTTCGTATAGCCCAACTGAAGCACCTCTATATCTTGATATTTGTTATATGCGCCATTTGAGAAACGACTTTTTCTCGGAAACTAAGATAGCTAGAAAAAAACTAAAAAATACGTGTCCCCGTAGTTTTTTTTGTTAGAAAACCAAATTTAATTTGCAAAATAGTTTTGGTGCTTCCAGAAGCGAGATACAGGCACCAACTTCATTTTTTCAAATGGGGAGGTATGGTTTTTATTTAAGAAATAGATTCCTCTATTTTTTTGTAAGAAAAATTTACTTGAACGGTTTTTTTCTGTGAGTGATATTTTACAAGTTATGAATGAAAACATGATTCTTATAAGAAATTTCAAATTGATATTATAACGGTTTTTTGATTGAATAAGAAGAAAAGTACTATTTTATTATAAATTTTACTCCTCATTAGTTACAGATCTTGCTCGAACTGGCCCCCAACCATTAGAGATGCATACACATGCTTTTTCCTGCCAATTGTACCTTACGACCAAAGAAATACATCTCTAATGGTGGGGGCTAGTTCGAGCAAGATCTGTAATTAATGAGGAGTAAAATTTATAATAAAATAGTACTTTTCTTCTTATTCAATCAAAAAACCGTTATAATACATTTTGAAATTTCTTATAGGAATCATGTTTTCATTCATAACTTGTAAAATATCGCTCACAGAAAAAAACCGTTCAAGTAAATTTTTCTTACAAAAAATAGAGGAGTCTATTTCTTAAATAAAAAAACCACACCTCCCCATTTGAAAAAATGAAGATGGTGTCTGTATCTCGCATCTCGAAGCACCAAAACAAATTTGCAAATTAAATTTGGTTTTCCAACAAAAAACTACGGGGGACATATATTTTTTAGTTTTTTTCTAGCTATCTTAGTTTCCGAGAAAAAGTCGTTATCCATATACCTTGGGACACCCTGTATATGTAGGTATGTATGTTCGGAGGAATGGAAAGTAACGCATTTCTCAAGTGCCATGTACATTAGTGTATTGTAATGTGATTGGTGTGATGTGATGATGTGTGTAGGTAGCTTGTGGCTTAAGCGGTTTTGTATGAAGGGCTTGTAAATATGTAGCTTAAAAGAGAAGAAGTGTTAGCAATGATAAAGAAGTCACACTGTTTTTCAAAAGATATATTCTCTAATAGAATTTAAGTCACTTTAGATTATTACAACAAAATGCATATAATTTAATTGGAATAAACTCTTAAAACTTGATATCGGCTCTGATGTTTTCAACTTGGTAGCTAGAACGAGTCTGTCTTAAAATATCTCTTCTCTTTGTTTCAATTCCTCCCCTGTGAGAAGAAGGGGTAGTACAGTACAATGCCATAATTGTTCTCGAACCGTACGAGTAACTGGACTTTATACCTGGCTGGCCCTTTTGCAACATATTTTGATAATTTAGATTTATTTAAAATTTAATATTATTTCAAGTTTCTTGCATCCATCAAAGAAAATCAATTAACCAACAAGTGATTTTACTGAATGAATGGCTTTTACTTTCGCTAATTGCTGTTTGGTTCTTACCTAGCTAAACATGCAGTTTATTTAACCGCGTCTGTAATTTCTACAAATTTAATTATTCACCACCACTTCTTACTGTTTCATAAGTAATTTATCGCACCTGCCATTTTTTTTTTCATTCAGTCTTCTTGCTTCACGCTTCTATTTCCCTTCTGACACACATACGCACGCACACGTACACATACACAATTACACATCTTCACCTCACATTAGTTGCAGATTTCCATGTCATTAACTGTAACAGTGAATTCCGTACCTCAACTCTTCATAGGGTGACGTAATCTTTGTTTGTTTTTTTTTCAATTCATTATTTATCTTTCGCATCTGTTTAAATTCAATTTTGAATATTTTTCTTATGGGCTTTATCAGTCCGTCTTACCCCGCATCTTTTGGTTTATCATTGGAGTACGAGGTAGACTTGAAATACTGATTCTGGCATCTGTTTATGGCATTTTTTGGGTGTTTTGAATTCTCGACACAAACAGGAAATATTTTGTAAGCGTGTCAAATTTTCAATACAGAATCTCCATGGGAAATATAAGTTTTTGAGCTCCTCTGAATACGAAAAACTGATTTTTAGAAATTAGTCTGTCTGTATGTATGTATGTGTGTGTGTGTGTGTGTGTGTTGTGTGTATGGTCAGCTTAGTAACGGAAAATTGCAGACAGTTCAAGCTTAAAATTTTATTTAATTTCTACGTGGAGACCCGATAATAATGTTTTGATCAAAATAGGTCAACAGGAAGTACCAATTTATGAATGGAATTTTTAGAATTTTTGCAATTTTACTTAAAATCAACTCTAACGGTTTTCTTTACACTTGGTATATTAACTACACATATAAGGAAAAATCAATTTTATTTGTAGACGCGTGTTAGTGTAGTGGTTATGAACGTGGACTTGTAAGTTGTAGGTCCCTGGTTCGAGTCCCGCGTATAATTGCTAAATTTTTATATTGATTTGGAAAATGTTACTATAAAGTAGGTGCTTCCGTCCCTGTCCACGACACCTAATTTGGTAGTTGACGTTAAGCTTGCTGGAAAAAAAACAATACGGAAAACTGAAGTTAGACTTTCCCTTAAATCAGGGGTGTCCAATGCGCGGCCCAACAATCAATTTTAAACTAATATAAATAAATAATTTACTTAATTATTTTTACTTTCTCTTACTCCTCCTAGTAAGAGGAAGTATTGTAATCGTGTCAAATTTTCGATATCGAGTTTTCACCGGAAATATCCGTTTTGAGGTCCCCTGAGACCAAAAAAGTGGTTTTTAGCAAATGGTGTGTGTGTGTGTGTGTGAACAGCATAGCTTAAAAAACGAAAAACCGTAGAAAGTTGAAACTTGATATTCCGTCTAGGTATCACCATGGCATCTGACAATGGGTCACCTGTCAAAATTCCTCAACCGGAAGTACCACTTTACTTATTGGTTTTTTTACTTTTTTGCAATTTTCTCAAAAATGGCTCCAACAATTTTCTTCTAAATTGGCTGGGTTTTCATCTAAAGTGCTATTTCAGTTTATTAGACAATTCTGCCATCTAAATAATGTTAAGTAGAATTAAATATTTTGTTGAAATTCCGAATTTGATAAAACTCGGATAACCGGAAGTGCGTTTACTTTACCCACTTTACTAAATGATTTTTTTCACTTTTTCGCGATTTTCTCAAAAATGGCTGCGACGATTTTCTTTAAACTTGATATATTAACTACTCATACAAAGAGCTACAACTTTTATTTAAATCATTTCTCTAGAAAAATTCCTTTAATGGCACTTTTAGGGGGAGGGGTGGGGCTATGTTTTTCTTTTAAGTGCGATCATAGTTGATTATACAATTCTATCATTCCAAACAAAATTAATTAGAAATAAATAGATGGCCAAAATTCAGAGTTTCAAGAAAATTAGTTAACCGGAAGTGGGCTTTTACTGAACGGTTTTTTTTCAGTTTTTGTCGTATTTGAATTAATTTGGTACACAAACTATTTAAAATTTGTCAATTATAATTTTGATAATTGGAGTAAGAGAAAGTTGTGTGAGTGTTTCACACCAGATTTTTTTTTTTTTTAATACGATTAATAATATTTGAGGTGTTTTTCGTTTCCAAGAATTGAGGGAAAATATCTCTCCTTTATTTAAGTTTTCAATAATAGGAAACACGCTCTTCATTTTAAAGTTGTCTAGATGTTACCTGCCAATTTTCAAATAGAACATATATAGAGCTGCAAGGTGACATTCAAATTAAAGGCTGGGACTTTATAAAACTTATCTTCCTAGAGCTTAATATCCCCTCGCCTAACAATCCTGCCTTAAAAATTGTCTTCGTTTACTGGCAACACCAACATTTGTGAGGAACTATTTTTTCAAGGATGAATTAAAGGAAGAGTAAAGTTAGAACCAGACTATCTGCAGAGCACCTTGAGAACTCACTGAGATTTGAAATTACTTCCATCTAATCGTTTATGTATATATTATTATTCATTATTAATTTTTTCAAAATTACAATATCAGCTATCCAATTAGCTTTATATTGCCCACTTTTGATTTAAATAAAATATTAATGAAGTTGATTACTTAGATAAGTAAATTTTCTGTAACAGTAATCGCTAATTTTTACCTAATTATAATCTCTATCTTAAACCTCTT
This sequence comes from Triatoma infestans, assembly GCA_011037195.1. NCBI lineage: Eukaryota > Metazoa > Arthropoda > Insecta > Hemiptera > Reduviidae > Triatoma > Triatoma infestans. Next base: position 26,979 of record JAAEAF010005360.1, on the reverse strand, counting down.
TTGTATCTACTATAAATTGCATAATATACCAGCTGATATCAGGAAAATTGCTGATGTATGTGAACAGCATAGCTCAAAAACGAAAAACCGTAGAAAGTTGAAATTTGATATTCCGTCTAGGTATCACCATGGCATCTGACAGTGGGTCACCTGTCAAAATTCCTCAACCGGAAGTACCACTTTACTTATTGTTTTTTTTTACTTTTTTGCAATTTTCTCAAAAATTGCTCCAACGATTTTCTTCAAGCTTTGTATATCAACTACACATACAAAGAGCTACAACTTTTATTTGAAACATTTCTCTGGGAAAATTCATTTAAGGGCACTTATGGGAGAGGGGTTGGGTTAGGTTTTCATCTAAAGTGCTATTTCAGTTTATTAAGACAATTCTGCCATCTAAATAATGTTAATTAGAATTGAATATGTTGTTGAAATTCCGAGTTTGATAAAAATCGGATAACCGGAAGTGCGTTTACTTTACCACTTTACTAAATGATTTTTTTCACTTTTTCGCGATTTTCTAAAAATGGCTGCGACGATTTTCTTTAAACTTGATATATTAACTACTCATACAAAGAGCTACAACTTTTATTTAAAACAAATAAAAATAAATAAACAAATAAAACAAATAAATTTTTCAAAATTACAGTATCAGCTATCAAATTAGCTTTATATTGCCCACTTTTGATTTAAATAAAATATTAATGAAGTTGATTATCAGCTAATCAAACTTCAAATCAAATTAATGGTTTGCTTATCAGCTATCGTTAGTTATGTATTTTAAGTGTGGCCTAAGATAGTTCTTCTTCTTCTTCCAAGGTGCTATTATCTATGGAACATATCATCTATAATAAATAATAAGAAATAAATAAGTTGCAAAAAAAAAAAAATCCGAGTTGAAAGAAAATCGGTTGGGCGCAAGTGCGATTCCATGGATCTCAATACTAGCTATACATAGACTTTACTAATTTCTGTTTGAAATATTTTTCGGAGTTTAGGGGATTGTAGGAGAGTCATGCATCTCTTAAGAGACGTTTTTAAAAATAGAAAGCGTCAAAAAAAAATGCTTGAGTTAAAGTAAATGTCCGAGATTGATGATATTATTTTTAATCTGGGTTGAAAGAGCACTCTATAGTCACAAAGGAAACGAGGGGACGATAGATGTTTCGTATAATAGAGAGATGCTACAACTGGTTTTCGCAGAGGGATTATTTATGGAGTTTGATTGGCTCAAATGACATCCTACTTGAAACAGACCCCATAGTCTTTAAAAACTCTATCTCTGGAACATTAAATAGATATAAGGAATCCCCAAAGTTAAAAGACCTAGAAATAATGCACTCAGCAAAGTACAGCCCTATTTATAATAACGATATACTTGCTACAAGTTTGGTTTGCCAATATTATAGCGAATTGAATTTGCCATTTGGTATAGTGAAACTAGTCACACAATTGAGGTTTTCGGGCAATTACCAGATCAAATTGTCAGTGAAAAATGTCACACACCTAATAAAACCTAAGGAAATATGCACAATATGCGGACGTAATGATGCGGAAGATTTGCACCAATTAATAGTAGTTTGTCCGGTTTATGATTCTTTTCGTAATCAGTACATAGCAGTTCCACAATGTGTTCATTTTTAAGTACGAAAATGAAATTAAACAATTATACCTCTTTACAATTATTTGCCTCAAAGCACGATCATTTATACTAAATGAATAGTTTACAATGTGAGAGATTGATTATATACGTATATCGCCACTTTTTGTCGGTTTATATTCCTGTATTCATAAATTATACATCTGTTATTTAAAATATGGATACAATGCAGTGTGCTGTGTATTTACTGTTATTACTCTATATTTTGTGTTGTACAGTTCTAAATTGTATTGTTTATATATTCTAGTCTCTCTTTTCTTACTTTGTTGTTCATTGTATTTGACCAGTCTTCATTTGTATGGGGTATGTCCCCAAGACAAATTATTAATAATAAATAAAATAAATAAATAATAGAGAGATGCAACAAAGTTTATCAGCATGTGCATGTTCTATCTGAGAAGATTCTTGAGAGAAAGATGAAACAGTTTTGATCAAACCATTGTTTTCTCTATTGTTAAGTAAATTCTCTATAGTCAAGTAAATTGGAAACAGAGCTACAAACAAACGCAGATTTTTTGCCAGGACACGGTCACAATATGTGATTATATTTGAAGAGATTTCATATACAACAGGATAGCTCTTGTCCTTGTGATGGAGTCACAGAACAGACTGTGGAACATTTGATATTCAGCAGCAAACTGCTATATGAGGTCAACCAAGAAAAGACTTAAGTAACATGACTACCGTAAACCGTGAGACTGGCCAAACCATTCAAATTGGCAGATACAACTTTGGAAAACTTAAAACGTTTAAATATTTTTGGGGGTCAGCAGTAACGGCATATAATAACATACACCAAGAGATAACGTAGAGGCTAATAGCTGCGAATAAGTGCTATATGCTCCTCCTAAAATAAGTATATGAAAAGCCGTTTGCTATCGCGATCTACAAAGCTGCTTCTCTATAAAGTTCTCATACCACTTGTCCTGACATATGGGTCAGAAGCATGGCCAATGACTAAAGCCATGGAGAGAAAACTATTACTTTTCCAATGAAAAGTACTCCGGAAGATATATGGACCAATGATATATAGATATAAATCAATGATAGAACAATGAGTGGTGAATAAGGCACAACCATGAGCTGGCCAGCTTATATAAAGAGCCGGATGTGGTAAAATGTATTCGTTTAGCAAGACTGTAATGGGCGGGCCATGTTTTACGAATGGATCATAATCTCACTTCCAAAGGAAGCTCTTTAGCGTAAAAACTAGCCGGTAAAAGTTAAGTGGGAAGACCGAGTTTGAGATGACTGGATCGCGTGAGTGACAACACCAGATCTCTGGCTAGCAGGAATTGGTGGGCGGTCGCTTGGGATCAAGAAGAATGGAGAGTGATTCTTGAAGCAATCAGGATTCCAGTAATGAATTGTTGAGCTCAGGAGGATGAAGATAATTAATAAATAATTCATTCAGCAATACTTATTTCATTGAATTAAAATAATTTTTAAGTAAATATTTATTTCTAAATAAGTATTATGCTTATATTGATATTCTTAAAAATACATTTTAGTAATATTTGGGTCTATAATTGATAAACAACAGAGATGTAATATATATATATGTATGGAGCATTGGGAGCATAGGGGGATTCTATTGTATATATATATGTATGGAGCATTGGGAGCATAGGGGGATTCTATTGTGGAGGAAAAAACAAACAAAACAAACGTATAATCAGTAAGACACTTAAACTTTACTTTTAAACGTAAATTTACAAGAAAAGAATATTACTACATATATAAATTATCAAATTAAAAATTTATATATTTATTTCTGTACAAATATAATTTAACAGCAAAATATAAACAATAATTGATCTTAATCAAATTTATTAAATCTAAAAATTAATCAAATTAAATTAAACATAAAAATTATTTATTTATTTATTTATTTTATTATGGCAGATATATCTATTGATATAATCTACTATAATTAAATATAAAATGCTAAATATATATATACTTATACGTAAATAGTATATTAAATATAAAGTAATATTTAAAACAAAACGCTAATGGCAACATTAGTATAAATAAAAAAATTCATATAATTGAGTGTATATGTTTAATTATCTGGAAAAATACGCTTTTCCTTTGATATTTTTTTTTTTTGCATAAGTAACTAAAATATGGTTTTTACGATTTTTGTAAGCTGGTAATGCCCTACATTCTTGCTTAGTTATTAACGCAATGAGGTAATTAATTCTACTTTCTATATTCGAATAAAATAAACTATGATAATGATAATAATAATAATAATAAAAATAATGATAATAATAAAAATTTTCAGGTATTCATCCAAAGTTACCTAGTTACTTAAACAAATATACCTAATAACAATAATCCGGCAAGAATTGTAAATTTTTTTCTTTATTAATTTAAGACGCATCAACATCCATGGATGGTTATTGGCGCTCTGAGCCTTTTTAAGCCTCAGGACAGTGTTCTCTCGTTACACATAACAGTAGAGGCCTAGGAAGAAAAAATTCTAAGGGTAGCACAACTGGACACGAACCCGGGTACTCCGCGTGAGAATCCAGCGTGTTATCCATCCACTAAGCTAAAATCCCTTCCCCATCACTAAGTTTAAAATTATTTCATCTCATAAATTATATATATATTTATTTTTGAAGTTACTTATAAAATTACAGAAACCGCTTTTTTTTTTCTTTTTTGTAATAATTGTCATCAGATAATATTATTTATAATACAAGCCAAGTTTTATGATAAACCACCAAAATAATAATGGAACCTTTCTTATTGATTAATTGATAATTTTTTGTGGAGGCTGGGTTTAAATAAAATTACAAAATTTATGCCAACATTTTCGATAAACTTTAATATCATCAACAGGGATAATATATTATGAGAAAAATTTATATATCAGATATCTATAGTTATTTTTTTTAATTTTTTTTAATATTAAATCCATAGAAAAGCTCAGCATCATATAATATATTGTAATTATATCAACAGTTTAAAGTACAACTGATAATAAGTATTGTGACAATCGTACTTAGAGATCAATTAGAATTTAGTGTTTAATTATAAATTTACTGTAATGTAAATACAGAGGAAAAACATTCATTCATGAAAACTGAAATACAATCATCTTCACTTCTTAATAACCTTCCCCATGCTCACTTAAAAACGCTCTCACTTAGTAGTGATGGGGGCAAAACGTCTCCGCTTTTGGATTTGTTGGTTTTAAACCAGCTTGAAATAGATTCCAAAATTTCTCATTCAACCGTGTTCTACTTCACGAATTTCTAACTTTTAATGCTAAAAATGAACTTTATATTCCTTCAAATGTTGTTTTTAAATACGTATATATATTTTAAAAGTACTCAAATATATATTTTAAAAATAGCGCCAAAAAAATTTCCCAATTTTACACACATAGTAATTTCGAAAAATATAACTTTGATGTATATTATTCATTCATATCAATTTTTAAAAAAAAAAAAAAAAAAAAGAAGATGATTTGATGAATTATTAGATTTTAAACTTTGTAGAACATTCAAAAAACTAGAATAGTATATTATATACATAGAAAGTGATCTGGTGTTATAAAAAAATGTAAAAGTGAATTTCAGTTACAGAGAACGTGTCCAAGGGAACCGGTTTTTACTACCAAGCGTTTCTATTCGCTAGATTCAATAGTTTATTTATAAAGTTCATTCCGGAAGGAAATAATCATCTACGATATCGAGTCCAGTCGGTTCCGGCGGGATTCAGCTAATCAGAGTGTCCAGATTGGTATGAGGTTCAGGAATTCGTTCCAAATTAATTAATTATTTATGGAAATAATTGTTTGAAAATATTGCTATATATTGATTATTAAATTATGGATTTATTGACAGCTATCTATTACTAAGAAGGAATTCACACCCTCTGTCTCGCCATCTGTATTTTAACCTTACCAGTTTTGTTACTATCATTAGTTTGAGATTATGAAGTTAGAATTTACTACACAAAGATTTTTCAATATAAATTTCAACATGTCCACCACAACTTAGTTAGTTTTAATACTTAATTTTCATATAATATCCAAGTCAAATATAGTTTAATTATTTTTTAAATAATAAAAACATTTTAATTTTAATTGGAATGACTTTATTTTAAAAATAGGGTTTCAAAAAATTCTACTCGTTCTATCACCAGATTCGTTCCAGTGAATAGATAAATCCGTTCGAACAGTCCCATGATTAGCACGCAGGTCCCCATACTTTCATAGAAACAAGGAATGTATAAAAAGAAATTGACGAATAATTATAATTATAATGAATGATTGATTGTCTATATTCCAGAAATCGAACAGATTGGATAGAATTCATCAAAATGTTTAATACTGAGTAAGTTTATTATTCGGGCGAAATAATGTATTATAATATATAGTGTACGTTCTTTTTCCACACAACACTGTTCCTAAATAAAAAAAAAAAAAGCTTTGGAAACTCTTAAAAATATAAATGGGGGGGATTTGTATGATTTATTTATTTGGGCATCACAAAAATTCTTTGTCACACTGTCTACAATCACTCAGTATATTGTAGGGTGTACATTTTCTTCTTTTTTTTTTTTTTTAATTCTTTATAATAAATATATATATATTTTTTAAATAAGGCAGGTCAATATCTATGGTCATTAACGCCTGAAGTGCCGGACAGTGTTCTCTCGTTACAGACAAGATTGTCCATCACCGGACTGTGTCCTTATACACGCTTCTAGGAAGAAATATTTAAGGGTAGCACTGGACTACTCGGAACTCGGGATCTCCGTGTGGGAATCCAACACGCTACCATTGAGCTAACCCATTTCCTAATTATAATTATTATTAAACAAAATAATCACTCATTAAAGTAGATAATAATATAATTAAGAATACGATTGTAATATTATTAAAAAAAAACCAGTTTGAATATGTATTAAATTTTCAAGACGGTCCGGCACAGAACGTTTGCATAGGGTCTCGAATGTATCCTAAAGCTGGGGCCCTTGTCGACTATAAAACTTCTTTTCGGTCAACATTTCGTTTATGCACATACAATGTAAGTCAATCTGTTATCATTTTTTTTTTTTTTTAAATCTACTTTGATATGATCTAATTTTCACTACATTCAATCATAAATCCAACAACATAGATATCTAATTATATAAATTTTTTAATGCAATATTTTTAGCCCTCTTGATGATATAATATATATTCGTTATATATTATTTTGACGTAAATTTGTAGTTTTTGTTTAAACCAGCTTCCTAAAAATAAATAAATAGATAAATAAATAAATATATTTATATATCTTTACTTTAATTTATAAAAACACAAACACTTTCGACTGTGTATTATACAATTTATAGCCGGATTTAGAGGTTTATATCCCATGGAATGGATTATTGGGGGACCTGGATTTATATAAACTACAAGGCTCATTATAAGCAAAAAAAGGCGACCTGCTAAATCGTTCTGCTACCTATAAAATAATACCAGCACTTATTGAAAATTCCATATTCATTGAAACAAAATTGTAGATTAATAATTTTATTAATCATTAAAAATATTGTCTTGCACATAAATTTTTTTTTTTTTTTTTGTTAAAATTGCTGATATTATTAATCTCATAAAGTTATAATAATTATTTCACTTATCACTTATTCTTCTTTTTAATTTATTTTTCATAAATTTCCTTAATACCTTTTTACAATTTATATTTTCTGACATTTTCCGAAAAATATTTTATCCAGTCCCAGAATTTTATTTTTGGAATAAAAGTAATAAAACAGGGGGGAAAGAATCCCCTCTTAGAATAATAAAAAAGAAAAGAGAAAAATAATTTTCGTAATTTAATTCCAGGCAAAAAAGAAATAAGAGATTCAGAATACATAATATTATTACAATAAGTGACTTAAAACGATATTATTTCACTTCATGTTATTAGTAAATCTGTGATTGAATGCTTCAGCAAAAAATCTATAGTAGAAATTATAATAATAAAGTGATTCCTATTCTGGGTGCCCCCATTCAAGAAGTAAAACAGCTGTAAACATCTTCATGAGACCAGGAATCCTTTTAAGAAATCGGCGATCTCGTCTTGTTTCCTTTTTTTGAGAATCAACGAGGAGAAAAAAATCAATAGTTTAAGAATTATTTGTAAAATTTATTTTTTGAATATTAATTAAATCACAGATTTCTTATTAGAAAAAAAATTCTTATTATTAATATATTTTATTTATTTATTTTTTTCTGATAATAATTTTTAATTTTTTTTTTTTTATGTTATTGTATGAAAATATTATGAAAAAAACAGCTTTGATGCTGTTATATTATTTATTAAAAAATGTTCGAACCATGTAATAAAATAAAATAAAAAAATTATTGAGCATAAATTTTACAAATATTCAATAAACTTATTAAAAATATTTATAAAATTAAAAAAAAAACGATCAATTTTACGAAGCTTTCACTTTATTTTTAAGTGAACTGATTCTTGCATAGAACATATCTCGCCACAATTCACCAGCGGATGACGGTAGAACCCTGTAAAAATAAGAATTAAAATATATTAGTTATTCAATAGATAAAATGACATATAAACTAATAAACACACTAACTTTCACACATATAATAATAGTAAATTTAGTTAAGAGTTCAAATGAACATACTATTTTTTTTATTTTTATTTTAGGCGCGTCAACATCTATGGTCATTGTCGCCCCGACCCTTCTCAGTGCACTGCCGGCCTCCGGACAGTGTTCTCTCGTTACAGACAACACTGTCCATCACCGGATAGTGAGCTGTAGAGGCTCCTAGGAAGAACAAAACCTAAGGTTAGCAAAGCTGGACTCAAACCCGGGTCCTCCGCGTGGGAGTCCAGTACGCTAACCACCTAGCTATTCCCTTCCGTTTAGTAAAGAGTTTGTAAGGGTCGGCCAAGGAACCCAAAGCAGGTCACACTCAGAAATCATATATTTATTATACTTTACTAGACTATACAGGACAATTTATACACTATATAATTGTACACTCTATGAAACTACCATATAACCCAGACTAATACAACACAATCCCGTTAATATATATGCCTATGCAACTATATAACATACACTTACAACTAAGTATATCAAGAAACCCCGATTAAGTAACCGTTAGCTTACTATCTACTAGCAACTAAATACTAATAATTATCTACTATCACTTATCTACTTGGGGCGGGTGTTGGTGTAATGGTTATGAGCGTGGACTTGTAAGTGGGAGAACCCCAGTTCGAGTCCAGCGTATAACTGCTAAATTTTATATTTGTTTAAAAAATGTTAATAGTAAAGTAGGTGCTTCCGCCCCCGTCCACGACACCTAATTTGGTAGTTGGACGTTAAGCCCGCCTGAAAAAATAGGCATTACTTTACTTACTTTACTTTACTTATCTACTTGCTATCTGTTGGTCCGACTACCACTCTGGCATACCAACTGCACACATCTACCTTTAAAATACCTTACTGCGCTAGGACTTACCGGATCAGCCGCAAATGCAGGACCACCCTTCACTCACCGCGCGACACTCACCAGAATGAATTCAATTGCTAGCTGCTATGCCAGCGTGGTTACATGTCGACTCAGCAGTGTCCTAATTTTCTAACTACCCAACTCTATTTTAATGATTACTTTTAATATTATTTTGAACTATTCTAATACATTAAATATTTAATTGCGCGCCCCCTTACAAATTCAAATACAAATTCTATTTTCTTTAATAAAATATGTTGTTAGTCCCATAAGTCTCTCTCCCAACTTCATTGAAGAAAAATGAGTCGATTGAAAATGCTGAATCGATTGTGTTAAGATTTGATTCTCCTTCTACACATAAAAATCTACTGTGAATCATTCGCAAGAATCTGTTACTGCAATTTACTAATTATAATTGAGAAGTTTTGTTTAAATTTAAGAAGTTCAACAAAAAAAAAAGAAGTTTTTAGTGTCTTATATTATAAAGATTGGAGTAACTAAACTTCTCACTGAACTTTTTTTGCGAAGTTATCATTGACCCTTTTTAAAAATCAATTTTTTGTTTCGAATAAAATTTAAAAAAAAAAGTGAGAGTTTCCATATATCTATATAGTAGAATGGTTAATAAAAGGCTCAAATAAACCTTGTTGATGTCTTCATGGAAAAAAATGACAGAAAACTGAAAATAATTGTTCATATAAAGTAGTAACTCTCCTGTCTACGGATTTTATTCAAACACTAGCTAAACCCGGCCACGCTTCGCTGTGGCTCAGTCTGATTTTAATTATTAGGAAAGTAAATAGAAATATTATTGTTAACAAAGATTCAGCAAGAAAACAAATCATTCAATTTAATCCCCTAGCTTGTATGATGGTATCAAATGCTATCTTTTGTTCTTGAAGAAGTTTCAGTGTATTTTATGGACGAACCGCTTTAAGACATTTCTGGTGTATGATTGCTCTCTGAGCAGTTCTCTCTCGAATGTTGCATTGATCAACCTATACGGTGCTGTTACTTCCAATCGTGCGAACTACTTGCCACACATTGCAAGACAAAGATCCTCAATGAAGATTAGCGCTTCATTGTATATATCTTTTGTGAAATCCAAGCCATAATTATGTGTGTCTTGATGCATTCAGTGCAGAATATCTTCGGCCATGTAGTCTTTGTATTTCTCCCACAATTGTAGTGATTGTGATGCGAAACATGTAGTTAAAATAATTGCGAACAGCGTACGTGTTTGAAATGGATTAGAAGTAGCCGATGAATCTTCAATTGACTTATCCCAATGATTGTCTTTTTCCAGCAAATTAAGTGCCTCGTACGCACACCGATACGAATTATATACTATTCCATCCACTGTTCGCAAGTGTATAAATGATGTTGGCAGAAGCAAACCTAAATAAAAGCATTCTGCGTGGTTCGGATGTATAGTGTATATTCTTCCTAAAGCATTAGATGAAAATATTCCAGGTTGTACAACTACTCGTTTGCATCTCTTCATTCTTTCGTGTTGTGCTCCAAGTGTAATAAGTCGGGATTTCTGCATACATCAAAATTCTAGCAAAATCATCTGTTTGACATAATTGAAAATACGCTGTTATGTGTGCTCCTATATATGTAATAAACAAAAAGTAAAGGTAATAATAAAATAATAAAAAAGTATTATTATTATATTAAACAACACCATCACTCACTCGGCCAGCGCGGCAAACTGCGCGAGGCTGGTGTGAGGTACTTCGAGACTGGTGGCGGTGAGAGGTACATATAAGTAGTTGAGAAAGAGGTTCAGAGAGAGCGCCACCATCGCAGCGCGCCTGCGTCTGTTTATTTCTGCCAACCTCGCGTTTTCCCGGAATTTCCGTGGAAACTTCGGAGTAGTAAGTATATATAAACACTCTTATATAGAAATGCAACGTCGTGTAAAAATTTCAAGTCAATCCATCGACTACTTTTCGAGTTTTGCGGCCACAATCATACGGATGGTGAATTTTTATATATATAGATGGAATTTTGGAAATATATTTTTAATTCTTGTTATTACTTTGTAGATGATAGAATCATGAAATTTACTGAAATGATATTTTAGACGAAAGCCTAACGTCACACCTTCTTTAAAACCTGCCCTGAAAGGAATTCTCCCCCTAAAATGGATGTATGGGAGAGAGAGAGAGAGAGAGAGAGAGAATGGATTTAGGAATGAGATTAGAAATAAACTAGATGTATAATAATTAGAACACACAAACTGCAAGGACTTTACAGTAAAATAGTAGTTAGGTAGCGTGAAAATAATAAAGAGACAGACTGGCCTGAATATTATTAGAAGTAAGTAGATAGGTTGCTGACTGGATATTCTTCTTCTCCTTCTTTGTTGGCTTTACAGCCCATTATTGAGCCTTATTTTCCTCTATTCGCCTCCGCCAGTCATCTCTATCAATTGCTGCAGCTTTCCAATTCCGCGCATTCAGCAAAACTCTGGAATCTTCTCCTATACCATCAACCCATCTCAGTTTGGGTCTGCCCATTCTTCTCGTGAGGTCAAGCTTTTCTTCCAAGACCTTTCTAGGCACCTCATACTCTGCCATCCTTGCAATATGCCCTGCCCATCGCAGCCTAGTGAGCGTAATTATTTTAACTACCTCTGGCTCGCCATACATGTTCACTATCTCCATATTGGTTCTTCTTCTTCTCCAGCTTTGGGCCTCCCTAACTGGTCCGAAGATCCTTTCGAATGTAGAAAGGATTCTCTCGACACTCTTGGAAATTGTCCATGTTTCAGACCTATAGATGAGCACTGTGCGGATCAGAATTTTGTACAACAGGATCTTCATGTTTCTAGAAACAAGACGGCTTTTTATACGGGCGGTTTAGTCCGAAGTAGCATCTATTAGCCGCCATCATTCTGTTTCTCATCTCTTCGGACACGTTATTGCTTCCAGTAATCAGTGAACCTAAGTAGCAAAACCTATCCACTTGCTCAAAACTATAATCGCCTATTGCTATAGACTGCGCTTCTAGCTAAGGTTATCGCTCCACCAGCATGCATATATTTTGTTTTTGCCTGGTTCACCTCCAGCCTGAACTTCTTAGCCGTCCTTTCCACCTGACTGGATATACTGTTGTAAAAACTGTCGTAAAACTGTTCTGAACTGTTCGGCTGTCTCTCTCTCTCTCTCTATATATATATATATAAATATAAATCGAATTCTCCCTCCCTAGTCTAGCCTAGGTGGCAAATAACTAACTTTTGATTCATTTATTGTCTGCTTCTCCGCTCCCTCGGATTGTATGAATCATTAATGATTCGGATCCCATTAGACCACCCCCACCCCTTTCAAATGTTTCAAATAAAAGTCATAGAGCTATATGTACTTAGTTTATTATAAAAGTGTAAAGAAAATCGTTCGTAGCAGTTTTTATGAAAATCTCAAGGAGCTAAAACAAATCCATTCAGTAATCTGGTATTTTCATTTTGACTGATTTTGACCAAAGCTTGATTGTCAAGTTCACTTGTTAACAAATGAACTAAATATAAAAAATTCAACTTTCTACGGTTTTTCGTTTTCAGCTATGCTAATCTCACCATATAATACACAATATACATACTCCACACATGAAAAGCAATTTTTAGAAACCATTTTTTCGTGTTCAAAGAATCTCAAGACATCTTTTTTTTTTTTTTTTTTTAAATGAAAACTCGATTTCGAAAATCTTGCACAATACATTCTCTTACAGCCGTGAGCGAAACTTGGCTTAAAAAAGTTGCCTGTTTTTTTTTTATTCAGAAAATAATACCGAGATGTTTATATGGCAATGGCCACAGCAATAGAGAATGCTATTTTTTATTTAAAAAAAAACTCCTCTGGGCCATTGCCGTATAAAGATCTCGTTATAATTTTAAAGCCTCCCTTAAAATGAAAATTCCTTTTTTCAATTCTGCAGGCAAAAGTAATTTTATTATTTTTCCAAACATAAATTAATGAGATTTCAAACAATGTGACGACTTTATAATGATTTTAAAAAAAAACTCCCCTCTAACGCTGTTGATGCTTCTGTCACTGTCCTAAATCCTGACTCTGCTGTGTCTTCGCATTTTCCGTGCCCTAAAAATCTTACATCATTTCAATACAAGACCGAGAGATATCAGGTAGAGTATAAAGGTTAACCCCCCATAAAAAGCAAATATATATCCTTCAACCTCCGACGCCGCCCCAACTCTTCCTTCCATCCTCCTCCAAGCGACCATAATAAACAAATAAAAACACTGTTAACAAAGTCCGATATTTTGTGGAAAGACCCACATGGAATCCGTACAGTAGATATAAATTTCTTTATAAAGACTGCATAGACAATGCCTCAATACTTTCCCTCAAAACACAAAAGATTTGTTTACAATATTTTCATAATATCACTTTGGCCTTTTATGGTTGCGTGTATTCGGGGATAATCAAGACAAACATTTTTGGTTTCATATTCAATCTTCCCAATCAAAAATCCTCAGATTTACCAACGCGCCTGTATGTACTGACTTCGAATTCCCTTTTTGTTCGTAATATGAAAATCTTACTTTTTATTATTAAGTCTCTTATAATATTTGCTGAATCGGTTATACTGCTATATGCTCTGGTGATCGTGCCAGAGCTTCAAAGTTGGATATTAACAAATTTTATTTATTCAATTTTTTTTATCAACAAACGGCATAAGCCTTATGGTTGAAGTCATTACAAGTGATACATAAATATAATAATAGTAAAGTAATACATGCACATTTAACAGTAAAACTGTAAGTAGTGAAAAAAATGTTTCTTGAAAAGTCCAGACGCCATTTGGAAATCCACATCACTAGGAATATACTCATTCCATGACCTGCATATTCTAAAAAATGATGTCAGCGTTGAACAGCGCATTAGTCTTAACAGCAGGGACCACGAAATGCGAAGTACTGCGCAGCAAGTAGCGCCATGCAATCAATTTCACCATTCAAGAGCTTCTTTAAGAATAGAAGACCAGCATTACGTCTTCTAGACTGTAGAGAGCAGAAATGAGTAGTACCGCTGGATAACCTTTTGTTAAAAGTCCTGATAAAACGGGTTTGTATAGCTTCAAGTCTCGCTATATCCTTTTTAGTGTAAGGGCACCAAATCAACGACGCATACTCAAGAAGGCTTCTAACATATGCATTATACACTCTAAGATCACGAGTGTGTCTTATTACAAAACCCAACGCTCTCGATGCTTTCCTACATACACATTCAAACTGATTCGTGAAAGAGAGGTCATGACTCAGAGTAACTCCTAAATCCTTCACGTTACGAGTCCTCTCCAAGAGTTTGCCATCAATGAGGTACTGATACGATATAAAACTCTTTTTACGATAACAAAAAATGATTTGGCATTTTTTAACATTAAGCTCCATGCCATTACTGCAGCACCAGTCAGAAACTATGCGGAAGGTATCTTGAATTATAATGCAGTCCGATTGAGAAACAACTTTATGGAAAAACTTCAAGTCATCCGCAAGTACCTCGACGTCCGAGATCCTTAGTAGTAGGTCGTTGATAAAAATTAGGAAGAGCCACGGTCTAAGGTGTGATCCTTGAGGTACACCTTGAAGCGTTAATATGCTTTTAAACATGTTCTGAATAGGAAAATCATTTTTCACATTCTTTTATTTATTAGGAGAAAGTATTACAATCACTTCAAATTTTCAAAGTTAACTTTTCCATGGAAATTATATTCAGTGTTTTGTTTGTGCGTTAGTGTAGACAAAATATCTCAAAAAAAAACAAGTGATTCCAGGAAGCTTAAATACGTTATTTCAATCGGGAATTTTTCTGTGAGAATGTGTCAACCAGAAGGGCAACTTGCTCAATACTTTCTTTCAAGACTCCAACGATTCATTTCCAAATTTATTATCTAAGAAATTTAACATATACATCTTAGAACAAGTTAAAAACAAGTATTTTTAATTTATATCGATTTCACCAGAAACACTGCCAAGAAAATGTCTCAAATTTAAAACAAAACCGTCAATTAGAAATAACTGTAGGTACTGAAATTACGTATGAATTGTTAAATTGTTCTTAAACCTGATTAAGGAAATCACTGTATTAATACATCCCACATTCATCCAAAGTAAAGCTATTCATTTACGAAAAATGAATCAACGATTTTCTTATAAGTTGGAGTTTATCTACACTTATATCAATCCGTTATATTTTTATATGAAATACTTTTGCAGAATTATTGATGCTTGAAGGTTTCTAAGGAAGCCATGATTTACGATAAATCATAAAGTACTATTTAAAAGTGTACTGGGGGATGGTCATAGACGTTGCCTCTTGTTAGGGCCTTAGGACGTAAAAAATACAAATACGATTAAAGCCATAGTGATTGGAACAAAACCCCTTGGTTAAATTCCTCTCATAACTGAAAAAGTTATTTGGTCCAAAATACGAATTGAATATTAAGTTCTCTTTCTTTAACTGAGAGTGTCAGTCCCTCACTTATTCCCTGACACTGATTTATAATAATATCATAAGGCAGTTTTTACTATTCTAAAACTGACCTAACATATAGTAACGCAGCCACTAGTGCCACCTAGGAGAGAAAGCAGGCACCTCAAGTTCTCCTAGTGGCCGCTAAGAAGCGCTGGCGGAGCGCTCTAGAAGAATAAAGAAAGTTCTAGACCCTTCTCCACCGTTATAAATAGAGAACAACAGCCCGATTGAAGTCAGTTTAGGAGAGTTTTCTTATTACAAACTAAGTGTACGTTTGTGAAAAGTGTATAAAAAGTGAACAAAGTGAACTTTTGTGGTTTAAAGTGTGAATTAATTATTATTAAGAGTTGTATTTATAATTTATTGTGTAAAACAATATATTGGTGTTTTTCTTATTGAAGTTTAAGAGTATTTTATCTAAACGAACCCACTTAAAACTAGTTGCAGTAGCTAGTTTAAAGGGAAAAACGTTACAATATTCATTTCCATCAGATATCTCTTCGTCGTAATAGTGTTAAAAGAATATTAGATACACATGTATCAAAGCATTGTAGATATCAAGAAATTATCATATAAAATCTAATCCTTCTAATAATAACTTTATTTTTTGGTATTTTATCCGTCGTAGCATGCATGTTGATTTGGTTCCCGACCGGTTTCGGATTTTCATCCATCCGGGGGTATATATGTGGGGCATGCATATACAATCCCACATATGGGTCCCACATAATATATATACAACCAACAAATTATTGTAAGTGTACAGAAACATTACGTTGAAAGTGAACACTCTACACGAACTTGGTGAATTTTGCTCTGAAGATAAATGGATGAAAATCCTGAAATCGGTCAAGAACAAAATCAATATTCATGCTACGATGGATAAAATATCAGATGTTATCCAGCATTGTGGACCCACCCACATTTTTCAACAATAACTTTATTCCACAGGACAAAGGGAAGAGATCAGACTGAGGAATATCAATAAAATTTTACCATCAACTAGCGCACGTGATTTTATTACTATATTCCACTTTATTTTTATGCTTGATGTTAACATAGTATTTTATTTCTAACATGCAAACGTAATTTGTATTCAACGTAGCCAATAAGGTGTGAATTGGTTTTCACATACAAGGCGCATATAATAGAGCATACTAAAACTAAATTACAGATAATTTTATCGTTTATATATTTAAATTTATATTATATTATATTAGTCCCGCAAAAAAATAAAGATAAACAGCTAATCTGTTGTTTTTTATTCTCATAATTAATTTAATTCAATTTTGTTTTTTTTTAAAAGCCATTAAAGCGGTTTTAACATTAGCAAGCACGCAACGTTAATATAGTTAAAAAAAAGCACTAATCAAACAATCTCATCTGATAAAATGGCCAATTCAAATTTTAATGGCAGTGCTGGATTATCTACAGGATAATTGTAAAAATATAAAATCTTTTAAAATATTCATATGTTTTTTTCACACTGCTGTTAATACAATTACAAAAAAAAAAAAAAAAAAATTACCAATTTTTCTAAATTTGAAATTTTACGCATTTGCCATAAATTTTGTGACATAAATTTAAGGGTACTGAATTCAGCACTATCCAAGGTAGGTCGTGACTCACTATTTTAATCCCCTTGAACTCAGCGTTATCGAAACATTCATGCTAGATTGTTTATAGTTTCTAATCGATATGCCAATGTGAAGCTTCCTGTTATTTGTTTTGTTTTATAAGATATTCTGTTCACACACACACACATCCACTATTCTCTAAAAAACATTTTTTCCGAACTCATGGGACCTCAATACGTATAAATTTGTCACCATCAAAATACTTCCTCTTATTAATATCTTAATATCTTTATTATCATTTTTTTCAAGGAAAATTTGATTTTTGCAGATGTACCAGAAAAGTGGACGATGTTAACCAAAAATCATATTATCTGCTAACTATTGCCACTTACGTGGGCAAGGTGAAAAGTCCTCAGCGTAGTAATGAAAATGAGTTTTTTTTTTTTTTTTAAATTTTAAAAATGCATTTATTCCCTTAATGTAGACGGGAGACTGAAGGGATTTAGTTGAATACACTTTGTCCAACATTTCTCCAATAACTGGATACCGTCCTTGAAGGGCGATTCTGGAAGGTCTTCAAAATATCCATTTACCGCTGGTATCACCTCTTCATTTGACCCAAAACGTTTTCTAGTCATAAATTTCAAAAGGTCTGGGGGAGCCAAATAGATGAAAGTCAGGGGGGAGCCAAATCTGGTGGAATAGGGAAGATATTCCAACAATTCATAAATTAAAATCCCTCAATTTTCCCATTGCCAAAGCGCCTTTTGTAAGCAGGTGCATTGTTCTGATGGAAGAGGGTTTTCTTCTTTTGCAAACCAGGCCTTTTCTCGCGAATTTTTTCATCTAGCTGGTCAAGAAGATGTGCGTAGTACTCCCCATTAATTTTTTGACCCTTTGGCAGGTAGTCAATTAAAGGAATCCCTTTTGAAATCCCAGAAAATAACCAGCTATAACCTTTTCAGCCGTTGCAATTATCTTTGCTTTCTTCGGTGCAGAGCCACCGGCTTCTACTTACTGCTCAGACATATTGTTTTGACTCATGTGTAAAGTGGTGATCCCACGTTTCATCCATCGTAAGAAATCAGTGCAACAAAATCGGTTGGATTCTTCTTAAAACGCCACAAATATGGCTGAGAAACTCGATTCCTCTCATCTGTTTGTGTTCAGCATTTTGAATCCATCTTGCACAAAGCTTACTCATATAGAGTTCTTCGTGTAAAATGTGCCGTACCCTTTCTTCTGAGATGCCTACCCTTAGCTATCTCATACACCTTTAATCGTCGATTATCTAGAACCATATTGTGTATCTTCTGGATATTTATTTTGGTAGTTGCAGTTTTTTGGCCGTCCTTCATGTGGATCATCTTCAATGGATGTAGGACTACGTTTAAACTCAGCTGCCCAATTTTTTATTGTTGATAACGAAGGTGCAGATTCTTTATACACTTTAATCAACTTTGAATGAATCTTTGTTGGCAATATACCGTCCAAAACGAAGAATTTTATAATGGAACGATATTCAAGTTTATTGATTTTGCCCAAAAAACACATAATACGCTTACTTTAAACAGCCGTATAAAACAAAACTATTTGTCTGATCAAATTCACATTTGGTATTTATTTTTGCAACAAGTGTGCCAACTTAACTAAACAGTAATTTTATTTGTAGCAGTGCCATCTATAGGCTAGGCCGAGAACTTTTCACCTTACCCTAGTATAGTATAATTTATTTTTTATCATCTATTTATGAAGTTATATTAAGAGAACATTTGCTGAAGAAAATTTGTTGACAGGAAAGTGGGACTGTACAGAATATATTTCAGAGTTTTTGGAATTTTCATGAAGATGGCACCAACGATTTTCTTTAAACTTGGAGTGCTTATTTTGGTTTAGAATACTTTTCGCGAAAAAATGGATTTTTAGTTGGATTCTGGTGAAGGCCAGACGTTAAGTTGATCAATAAATTGCCCACCCTATTATTATTGGGGCTTGAACAATATTCTGCTATCTAGTCCTAAAAATAGTTCCCAAACCCAAGGTATATTATATACGGTTCTCTATTAAATCTTGATAATTGCCATAAAGAGTAAGTCCGCATGAGTGTTACATAGCAGAAGTTTTTTTTAAAACTAAGGCCAAGAATGGTGGTAGCTTATATCAGTGCTGGCAGTGATGGTAGCTTATCTTATTTGTAGTATGGGATTGGGCGAAGAAAAATGGGCACTCTGATATCTACGTTCTTTCCCCTTCAATGGAACCGCCCTATTTTTTTTTTTTTATAAATAATGACAATGAAATATATCCTAATTTTCCGCTCAACCGGTAGAGGAAACTACTTTCCTCATTGCTTGGCTTGATATGATTTTTATTATTTAAATTAATGTTTAGAAGATTTTCATCGTTAAAAATGTTCGCATTTGTTGGAGGTACAACAAGCATTAGCTGATTAGCTAATAAATAAAAGTGGATTGAAATATTCTTTTAATTAAAGTAAAATACTCTAAATTTAATAGTGAACTTAGTTAACTAACTATGAATTCCCAGCTTTAAAAAATAGATTTAACAATTATAGCATTAAAATTGATTGCATCACTTATAATCAACAATGACATCAAGATAAATAAGATTGTATATGTATTTAATTAAAGACATTTTTACCAAAGAAAAGATGAATATATATACGTAAGTATATACTCGTATAATAATGCTCAAAACAGAAATAACTTGAATTTTTATTATAATCAAAAATAATTCTACTCTCGTAGAATTTGGGAAAATGTAAAAATTTAAGACAAAATGAAGTTATTGTAGTATTGCTTTAAGGCAAGCTATAAGAACTTCTCATTTAGCGAGTGTAATAGAATCCGAAGAAAGGGATCCATAACAGAGAGAAAGAGAGTCAAAAATAACAGGACTACCTCTAGCTTAGGCTTAGGGAAAGTGGGAGTAAATGTTTAAATACGGCCACGGGACAGTATTCAGGGAGATACGAGTCTTATAGCAGAGTTCATTCGGCAGTCACAACGTGTCATCTACCTTACTCTTTACCTCTCTACTATTCTCTGTTATTTTAATGTCAAGTCCAAGCAGTCAGTGTCAATTAATATCAATTATACAGTGTTCAGTTATTTCTAGTTTATTAATCTAAATCAAACTAATTTATCTCCTTCATCATAATACCCATTATAGCGGGCAATGTTTCATCTAACGGGTCATTTCCAACATTGCTAACCCAATATTGAGGCAAAGAATATTGAATTTATTAATTTTTTTTAATCTTTCCTCTTGTTTCTTTATCGACGCTAAGTAATTGTCTATTTTTAAAACTTAGCAGATTGTTTGAAATTGCCCATTCTAAACTTGGAATCGTGTAAAATGTTCAAAGTTAATTTTCACCAGAAATAGAAGTTTGCAGGAATTCTGAATAAAACAAACAAAATAATGTTTTGAGCGAAGAATAACTTGTTTAAATATATATTAAAATCATGTATTAGAAATATATATATGGTTGGTAGATGGTAGATTTATTTGTGAACCCTCAGTGAACACTGCCCACAGACTGGCATTACACTGAGAAGGCTCACATGAACACATTGGATCTTTTAAGTCGCAATGCAACATACCTCTAAAATCTACCCTTTAAATACCATAAATTTATACATATATATGTAATGAATATAAAAGATATATATACATATATATATTTTTTTTTATTTAAGGCGCGTCAACATCTATGGTCATTGGCGCCCGGAGCCTTCTTAGTGCACTGCCGGTCTCCGGACAGTGCTCTCTTGTTACAGACAACACGGTCCATCACCAGGCAATGAGCTGTACAGGCTCCTAGGAAGAAAAAATCTAAGGGTAGCAAAGCTGGACTCGAACCCAGATCTTCCGCGTGGGAGTCCAGTACGCTAACCACGTAGCCATTTCCTTCTCTTAAAAGATATATTACTTTTAATAATTTTGAAGAGTTTTATAAACATATGTTATAATGGATGTGAGAAGGAGAGAGAATTTAGAGAGAAACGGGTTTTAGAGAAATTAAACTAGAATATAAGCTGAACACTGTGTAATGAAGGAAAACACAAACTATAAGGTCTTTACAACTATAATAGAAGTTAGGTAGCGCGGGATATATAAAGAGATAAACTAATTAAGAAGGTTGAAGGTTGCTGACTGGTTGTGAACTGGTCGTAAACTGTTCTAAAACTGTCCTTTGTAGGGCTAGCTCGGCTATATATATATATATATATATATATATAATCTTCCAACCTAGTCTAGTCTAGATAGGGAGTAAATAGATTGATTCATTTTTGTGTTTTACCGCTCTTCGATTCCTATTACAATCTCAAAGAAAACAAAAACCCGACTTAATGTTAAAAATAAAAGATCCAGAAGTAATATAAAACAGTTTATTTTGATCTATTTTAGTCTATTCTAGTGCGAGGAGGATGATAACCTCTCAATCTACACACTTCCCATTCCAGAAATCTCTCCAAGGAAGTTTATTAAGAGATCCAAGATCTTCTAGGCTCAATATCTCCACCTACAATACCCGATAGGCTTCTAAACTCCCTCCGGATTATAGCGTCGCAGTTCTTCAGAAGTTATTATCGGAAGGATGTATTTGGCACTCATATTCCCATAGCATATGCTGATGCTACGCCCATCGCCTTCAGAACTTCCCTCGAGTCTATTAGAGCTCCGTAAAGGAAATCTGCCAGCATATGAAACGTATTTTCAGCTCACTGTAATGCACACTTCAGACTTTTTCCGGTCGTAAACTGTTCGGTTAAAATCTTAGCCTGCCTCAGTCGTGGTAGGGTTCTCTCCAGGTTTTTTGTTCGGCCAAGGCATCGGACCTTCCAGCCACTATTTGGCTTGGCACTCTAAAAGGAAATTCTATTATTTCTGCCCATTTCATTAAGCTTACCACGGTCATTCCCTAAATCACTAGAATTGTTTAACTTTTCACCACAAAGGAGCGCCTAGTTTTCTACACAATATAGTAGAAATTTAATTTTGTACTAAATTAATTTTGTCTCAATGTACTGGAGAGATTTAATTAAAATATGATTTTAATTGAAAATTTAAAAAAAAAAAAACCTATTTTATTTTTATTTTCCAGAGTATTCGCTTGGTTAGACTCGGGTGGTGAATGGAAAAAAGCAGAAGATCTAGGCAAAACAGATGGTAATAAAGGAGCCTGTGAAAAGAAATATAGCAGATGTTTCTATACAGGTGTACAATTAGAACATTTTGTTAATGTTTTGTAATATATATGTATAATTGTTTAATCATTAAATTAAATATAAATTGCCATCTAAGTCTGAATAGAATGTTAAAATATTATTTGCTTGTAATTGTATATTAATTAAAAATGTAATTTTTTTTTTGTATAGTGAACTTTTTTGTTTTTGTTTTTTATTTTTTATTTTAATTATAACTGAATGTAGTAATTTTAAAATTACTGTTTAGCTCATTTATACGCAGCCAATGTTTTTATAAAAAATAAAATAAATTAGAGATAGGAAAAAAGCTTTCAATTTGTCGATTTTATCCTTTTATATTTTATTTGTGCTGTTTCAAAACGCAAAGTAAATATAATCCAATAAAGTATAATTTCTCTATAAAATTTCCAACCATATGAAACTATAAAATAACCAGCAATAACTATCTAAACAGATGCAACAACGCTTCTGGAGCTCTTGGAGGGATTGTCTAGAAATGAGCATTTGGACAAAAGATGAACTAGGAATTACAGAAAAACAATATACTGGAGAAATTGATTTATTAGCAAAATTTGATTCTTACTAAGAAAAATCATAATTAGAACCATTCCTATGGTAAACAAATATCAACTAACTATTTCTGCTTAGTATCAATTAAGTACTATTATTTATATTGTTAGTCTGGCTTTCACCAGCTAATAAAATTATACCTATATAAAAAATGACAAAATGATTCTTTTAACTGCAATTTCCCTCATTTGTCCTAATATAAACATACTGGTAGTAAAAGGGGGGGGGAAGGAGAACCAACCTAACAACCCAAGCAGGTAATAATTGAAGAGTGCGCCATTTATATTGAACCAAGCTCAAAACTATTCCACTAAAATAATTTTTTTTTTTTTTTACTTTTTCTTACTAATAATAATAGTTAAGAGGAAGTATTGAGATCGTACCAGATTTTTGAAATTGTGTTTTCATCGGAAATACACGTTTTGAGGTCCACTTAGTATAAAAAAGTGATTTTTACAGAAAATGGTCAGTGTGTGTGTGTGTGTGTGAAAAGAGCATCTTAGAAACAAAAATTTGCAGGATGCTCAAACTTGACATTCCGTTTAGCTACTACCACCACATCAGACACGAAGATTTCTGGCAAAATCCATCAACTATTGACTAGTTTGGCCAATATAAACACAATCACAGTACTTGCATTCTATTTTATATATCTCATTGGACTGTTTTTTTTTTTTCATTTGTGTATTGGTTGCTGTTTTAGTTTGTTTATTATGTAATCTTGTAATTTTTATCTTTGACACGTTGTAATTTGTGTTATGGATGTTATATTCTGTTGAACATTAGGTGATGTTATGATATGTGTATTTACACTATATGGCTTATTATTGAATAAAATACTACTAATTACTGAACTATTTTTAAAATTTCTAAGTTCTTTTTTTTTATGAAAATAGAATCACTTAGATTTAACGCTATATTACTGCTCTAATAGTGTAAATACAATATACTGATAAAGTTGTTTAATATAGCCAACAACCAAGGGTCAAAACTTTAGGAAAACCGGAATTTTTCTTCATTGATTTAAATCCTAAAAAAAAAAAACTAGAATCCATAAAACTGTATATAACTTAACTTGTAACTTCAGTTAAGCCTTCTTGACACAGATTTCCTAAAAAGCACTCGTATACTTTATAAACAAGTATATAAAAGTTGAGTTAATGCCCACATTAACCGATAGGCTTTTACTTCCATTAAGCTATCATATAAAATTTAATAGTTATATTAAAGATATAAAAAAAATTCTTACGAGTAGGAATTTTTAATGAATCATTTAATTACCCTTAATGGAACTATTACAGACGACGGAACCATTCATTTTACTGATGTAGGAAGAGACTTCTTAACCCTCCCTCATTAAAACCAAATTTTTTATTTCAGAAAAAATGTCATAAACAAAAGTGATATGTCGTAAAATTGGTAATGTACTTGACGTTACAGCAAAAGCCATTTGCGAGAAAACGTCGCTAATATCTCAAAAAACTACTAAGGAAATTTTGCATTTTAGAATTGACTAATTTTATCAAATTTGGTCTTTCTTAAAACAAATAAAGTTGCCCTCTATACTTTATAGTTATTAAAAATCTTGGGTTTCTTTGAAGTAAAATTTGAGAAAAGTCTAAGTTCACCTCAGAATCCTCCAAAAATAAATTTATCCAGAATAAAATTTCGTTGGAAGTTTTTTTTGGAAGAAATTTGCGAAAAGCGAAGAGAGAAAAGAAAAAATCAGTAACAGTTGACAGACAATTTTTTATCAAAAGCTTTTTACATCAAATACATGCCAATTACTCAATATTAATACCGGGTATTATTAAAGAGTATAAATGTAATGGGATCTCAATTAATAAATTAATTAAGATCCGTAAGATGCGAAAAACCAAGAGCAAACTAGGGAGGGAGAAATCAATATAAAGAGAGGCGAGCTAGCCATATAGAGAAAAACAGTTTTCGACACCAGTCAGCCAACACATTATACATACTTGCTACGTTCCTTCTTCTTCTTTCTTGGCATTACAGCCCACGTAGGGCCCTAGCCTCCTCAACTACATTCCTCCACTCCTCTGTCTCTCTCTAGCCGCCCGTCTCCACCTTCTCACTCCCAACAACCTGACGCCCTGTTCTACATCATCCAGCCATCGCATCCGTGGTCTTCCTCTATTTCTTTCTCCTCCCGGATGCGCAGTAAACAACTTCCTCGTTATCCTGTCCTGCTCCATTCTTTCCAGGTGACCCAACCACCTCAACCTTCCACGTTTCACTACTCCCACCATATAGAAGGGAGCAGGTCCTGTTCACCATATGGAACTTTTAGCTCCTGATTTGACCTCATTCTCCATACTCCATCCTATCTTACCGGGCCAAATATTTTCCTCTGGACCTTTCTCTCTCATATACTAAGAAGTCGCTCATCCTTCCGAGTTAGCGTCCAGGTTTCGCTACCATATATTACAACCGTTTTTAATAAGGTATTGTACAATATTAACTTGGCTTCCCTAGATAGCTGATTGAAGCGCAAAGCTTTCTGTAAAGACCAGTGGCATTTGTTTCCGGCTGTTATTCTGGCTTTTATGTCTATACTGACTTCATTTATATCTGTAATAACAGCCCCAAGGTACCTAAAGCTTTTAAAAGCACTTCAAACTTATGGTTTCCAAGGCATATTGCTTCCTAGTCGTTCCTTTTTTTGGTTCTCATATACTTTGTTTTCGTTTCGTTGACAGCGAGGCCAAGTTTACTGGTTTCTTCAGTGAACTCTTCGGAAACTCCTAAGAGTGCCGGTATAGTTCGAGCTGACAAAACAACATCGTCTGCGTAAGCCAGATGCTGGCTAAACCTATAAAAAATGGTGCCTCCGGGATTGATACGGATTGCCCTAATAGCCTTCTCCAGTGCTAAATTAAACAGCATCGAGGACAGTGGGTCTCCTTGCCACAAGCCTTTGGCAATTTTAAAGTCTTCCGACATGGAACGTAATGCCTTCACATAAAAGGCGTAAGACTTTCATAAAAGTCATACGTGTCAGCCTTATTAATTTTTTTGGCAAATCCAAATGACACATCCAGCGGAGCAGTTCTTCCCGATTCCAAACTATCGTAGGCTTGCTTTAAATCTATAAAGAAGTGATGCAGGGGCACTTTATATTCATGACACTTTTCCAACATAATCCTAATGGAGAAAATGTGGTCCACAGTGGATCTTCCTTCTCTAAATCCTGCTTGGTATTCTCCTACCTCTTTGCTAACCCACTTTTGCAAGCGGCTCAACAGCAAAACGGCTAATATCTTGTAATAACTGCATCCAGGAGAGAAATCCCCCGCTACGATTATTCTCATTTAACATACAACCAGTGTTAAGTCCTTGCAGTTTATATATTTCTATTAATTACAACAGTATTGAGTGCAGCTAACAATTTAATTTCTTTCACTTTCCTAAATTAACCTTCAATTCTCTCCTTCTCATATCTACCACAATAATGTTTTTGCATCCTGCAATTTTCTGCGATTGTTGTGCTAGTGTTTTGTCCGTACAGGAATTGCTAAAAATTGCTCTTTTTTTGTCGCATTAAGTACCACAAAATTTTGTATTTACGATGAAACTCAACTCCAAAAAATTTCACTTATATTCGGTCAAAGTTGCAAATATTTTTTCTCAATGCAATAGGGGTAAGTAAATTTATAGGGATAAAACTTTAAAATAATAACAAGCGGAAATAGAAGTAATAAATTCATATTTCCATTGTATGTACAATCTACATTTGAATATACGTACATTATAAAGTAAATAACCCTATACGCAACTGAATAAAGTTACTCTTAATGATCTTGACTCTCTAGAGTTCTAGTTCTAACTAAGCTTAAATTTATAAACGTTATTCATTTTAATATTAATGATTTTTACTTTCTCTTACTCCTAGTATGAGGAAGTATTGTAATCGTGT
>JAAEAF010005359.1:0-123639 GCA_011037195.1 Triatoma infestans | reverse complement strand
ATAGTAGTAATAGGTAGTTAGTGTACCAATAGTAGTAATAGGTAGTTTGTGTACCAGTAGTAGTAATAGGTAGTTAGTGTACCAATAGTAGTAATAGGTAGTTAGTGTACCAATGTAGTAATAGGTAGTTAGTGTACCAATAGTAATAGGCAGTTAGTTCCAATAGTAATAGGTAGTTAGTGTACCAATTGTAGTAATAGGTAGTTAGTGTACCAATGTAGTAATAGGTAGTTAGTATACCAATAGTAATAGGTAGTTAGTGTACCAATGTAGTAATAGGTAGTTAGGGTACCAATAGTAATAGGTAGTTAGGGTACCAATTTATTGTAAAAACAAAAAACGTTAGAATCGTTATCGAGAAAACGGAAAAAACCCGTTCAGCAAATTCTCATAGAAAACACTTAATTTTCCGAATTGAGACCGCGTCAGTGTTTTGCTAGAAACCGATGTTTCGTTCATATTGCAAGGAGCTTCTTCAGGGTCACTTTGAATGCACTGATATTGGCGGGCGGAGGGTTAGTGTGCCCATTAGCATTCTTGAATTCTCATTATGCGTGAAACGTTGGTATCTAGCAAACCGACACTTAACTTGGAAACTTAAGTGTTTTTTCAAAGTAATTATATACTGTTATAATAAACATGTATAAAGATTGCATTGAAACATATGATTAAGAGAAAAATACACTCGAAACGATACCGGTGTACTTGTGTGTAAACGTTTATAATTTCTTGGCGCATTCACATCTACCCCGACTAATGCCCTTTTGGCAGAGGCGTGAGAGGCCCCTCTCCTTATCAGAAGGAAGCTTCTAGCCTCTCGGTTCATCGCTAATAGAATGTATTTAATAAATATGCCTAGTATCACGAGTATTAGCAGACTCTCCCCATGGGTCTTAACAGAAAAATTTTGGAAATGGAAAAACGCTCCTATACTAGTGGATCAATTCTGTCCCCTTTCACAGTTTTCATCTTCGCTACATCGATCCTCATTTTGGCCTCTATACCACTTCAATTTAGAATGCTTCTTGGGCTTCCAGAGCATATTCTAACAGATTTTTACAAATTTGATAATTCTACTCCACCCTCAATTAATAATGCTAGTCTTTCTTCGAAAATAGTGCAATATTATCCCGGCGCATATTACCTCTACACTGAGGCTCTAAGAGTTCAAATGGAATGGGATGTGCGATCTTTGACCCACAAACCGGCACCACTTCGCAATACAAATTAAACCAATATGCTTCCATATTTACCGTTGGATTAGCAATAAATAACTCCCTCCATTTTGCAACCTCGCTTCATTCTTTTACTATTATTATCCTCTCTGACAGTCAAAGCATTCTCTCCAGACTGAAGCAACCGGGTAAAAATCCATCCTTCACATTACTGCAAGCAGTGCAATTACTTAAGAACTTGAAGTTGGAAGGGAAGGTAGTCCGCCTAATATAGATAACTTATAGGTGCCCACAAAGACACCAGGTTTCAAATCAGTCAACAGTTGAAAGAAAGATGTTTAGTTGAAAAAGAATTTTTCAGTAGAATTGTAACATGTGATGAAACATAGATACACTATTTTGAGCCGGAGTCTAAGCGTCAAAGCCTTGAGTGGAAGCATACGGGTTCTCCCACTCGAAAGAAATACAAGACTAGCCGTCTGCAGGTAAACATTATAGTGGGTAAACATTTTCAATCCAATGAAGAAGTTCAGAAATCAGTGGTGCAAAAGTGGCTTCGAGATCAAGCCAAAGAATTTTATACCAAAGACATAAACAAATTAGATAAACGATCGGACAAGTATAATGTTGCTGGGGACTATATTGAAAAATAGCCAAACTTTTGTATTGATAAATAAATCGTTTTTGAGTTACAGCCATTTGTCTCCTTACTTATTGAATGGCACTCATAAATTCCTGAGTTACTTATTGATCATCAACTGCAAGAGAAATACAAAATTTTAGAGCAAAGATTTGAATATTTTGAACAAATTCATCGAAATTTATATAAACTAATCCAATGAGGTAGGGAAAAGCTTATATCCCAATTTCGACACGTTACTTTGGTAATTGAAATAACTCGACGATGAAATAGAAAGGTAATTAAAATACAAATTTCAAATAAAGAAAATCATCTACCAGAGTTACATTTTGTAGTAACAGAATAGTCGGGAAATTCTAGAAAATAAAAAAAAACTAATGAAATTTTGAGACATAACTGTTAGCATTGGTACAAGAAAATTTTGAATAATTCAAAAGGAAAATTGTTTTTGATGTGTAGGGCCGAATGCATTTATTTAGGCAGGCAGTTTAGCATGTTAGCAGCGCCCGCTCTAGCGGTGACGACACCCCGGACAAAAAGACAAATTGCCGCCCCTTAAGAATATATACACTACCGATCAGAAGTTTGGGATCAGTTAAAAAATTGGGCCTTGAACTACTTCACTATAGTCGATCGTGTCCAATTGAAATTCTTAAAGTTGCTCTTAAATCTGCCACGACAAGTCCCCAATAGTTTGGTTCGCTGGAACTTGAATGACGGCAAGTGAAAACCAATATTTTTAATAAATCTATAAGATTCTGGCAGAAGATTTTATCGATGTAAAGCAGCTCACCTCTGAAGATATGCTATAGAAGACTTGTGAAGATTTTGGATGGTTCTGACATTCCTTTTAACTGGGTGGCTCTTGTGAGAGAAATGCTTTATTCTATAGGAGCGCAAGACATCTGGGATCTCTAATAACTTAAAAAATCTTTCTCTAAACTGTCGTCAATAAAGTACTCTTCATACAACATCCGCTATAGATTGATATGTCCCTTGGCTAATGGTAGTTCATATGTAAATATTAGGTGCAATATCATTTAAACCAGATTGATAGCCCAAATTAGAGTAGCGTGATCGTCACCCCAGGATTTTTTTATAATGGAATAGCCCATTTATTTGATCCGAAAAGAGTTGCTTTACTTGTGCGGAGGGCAAAATGATAATATTATGCACTTTATTTAGGAATGCCCTTATTATAAATGTTTGAGAAGGAAGTTGTTAAATAGGTATTTACCTTCACACAGTTCTTATGTTTTTGCTTACTTACTAGATATAGAAAATAAAGAAAAGTTAAACCACTTATTTTATTTTATTTCCGAGGCTTTGGAGGAAAGGTATAAATGGTTTGTAAAGCTATTATTTACAACGAGGAGATCCCTCAAACTCCTTCCCCAAAATAATTTGTATAAATGAATAAAGTCTCTTTAAATCATTGTTACTATCTAATTTATTAATCAAGTATTTAATATTATTTTATTACTTTGAAGATTAAGCTGTAATGTTTGTAATGTTTTTTCTTGTAACGTTTGTATTTTTTGTTCAGCTTTCAGCAGAGGTCAATCTCTTGCTATAGAAATGTATAGTTTCTTTAGGCAATAAATAAATAAATATTGAATGAAATTTCTCAAGAAATGTTTCAAGCAATTGGACCAGCCATTTCAAGAGATTTTGAAGCTGCTTTCAAAAATATATCAAATACAATATTCAATCAAATACCAACAAATGTAATTAGCCCGTAAATTTTATTGACAAGATTTAGATAAAAGTTCTTGAACTATATGTTAAATGCTTATAAAAATAATGATCATATAGGATGGATTGCTATTTGAATCTATCCTTCAATAGTCTTAAATTTCTCATTTTAACATTGTATCTAAGTTATTACTTACATACGATAAAATTAATATTCGCAGCCCTCTATAGCTTCTAGCTGTAAAACAAATGTAAAAAATCTGAATCCTCAACTGAAAAAGAAAGGAGGGAAAAATATATCAAGCATTAGTCCAGAAAAATAGCTTGCGCAAGAAATATAATGTAGAAAAAAGATAAATAAATATTTGAATTTTTTAATAAATACTAATATAATTAATATATTCATTTATTTCTAGTTTAAAAATTAAGTGTACGCTTTTTTTTTCAATTATAATGTACATCTAAGTAATTTTTTTCAGTTTGTGTGATTTTCTCCATAAAACACCGACGAATTTTATTAAATTTGGTATACTAACTACAAAGTTTGTCGATTACAATTTTGAAAACTGGAGTAAGAGAAACTTGTGTGGGTGTTTCACACCAGAGTGTTTTTGTTTTCTAATTAATAAAGTAACTAATTAAAATTGTTATATTTGTAGTTATAAACATGGCCACCAGATAACAACACCTACTGAGAAATCAATTTTATTTATGGTTATATAGTTTGTCACTAGGTGTCACTACTTCCAATTCCCGTCCCTTCCTAACGACCGCATTTTAAACTATTGAAAAATGTGTTCATCAGAGGATGGCGCTGTGATCGGGTGGCAAATTTGGGAACTACAGTTCTGTATATCTGGAAGCTTATACTATCTAGCGGCAAATATGTAAACTACTACAAATTCTAAATTAAGTAAGTGCTGTTACCTGGCGGATAATTCAGAAACGTTAATTTTATTCGTTTTTAATTATTTTTCTTTTTTTATTGAACTAAAATGTAAAATTTGTATTTTTTTGTTTGTTTTATAAGAATAGTCCTAACTTTTTAGTATAAACTTCATCTACAACAATTACATTTTGAAAAAAAAATTTATATTTGTTTCTTATCTCTATCTTTTTTTATGCCTTTTATTAATTATTCAATTATTTGTTAAAGGAGGCTAATTGCGACTCTAAAATTAATTAAGTTATTTTCTCTCTTATTAAGTTACATGTATTTATTATATTTAATACCGATTTAAAATATTCTTCCAAATAATTGTCCTGCAAATTGCCGTCACAAGCATTGCTATTGGATTGATAGAGAGCTTGCTATATCATACAGTGCAATCTTATTTAGGTAAATAGTATAATCCTCATCTCCATTATTTATCTGTAATACATGTCCACTAACCGTTTATTTGCAAATGAATTAGTTTTGATAAGGTACATAATTTATTTCTTGTACAACCTTTATTTGAATCTTATTTTTCGCCTTATTTGTTTGTCTCAAATGTTTTATTTTCGGGACTTCATCAGTCATCAGTTATTTTAGTAGTACTTTAGAGAAAAGCATATTGCTATTGTTCCCCTAGAAAAATGTGGCAAATAAAAGTGTTAAGAATTTATGTGTAGATAGTATTCAACGTTTAAAAAAAATGTTGCAACCAATTTCGAGAAAATCCAAATAATTGTGAAAGTGAAAAGTGAAAAAAAAATTCAGTAAATTAGCACTATCGGATGGATTTTGCCATCTGTGCAATCCAAAAAGTAAATTCTGGCAAATTGAATTAATTAACTGGTTCTGTTCTTACTTTGTTTGCAATGTTAAGCCTTTGAACTTCTATGGCTACTTGCAGCGCTCGCTCTGGTGGTTACGTCGCCCCGGACAAAAAGACAAAGTGCCGCCCCTTCATATATATACACTACCGATCAGACGTTTGGAATCAATAAAAAAATTTAGTTATTTACTAAAATTCTTTAAAGAAAAATATAGTTACATTGTAATAAGAATTTTCCAGTAACGTGATTTATGCATAATACCTTCCTCATTTAAATGGCACCTTTTAAAATAAATATTTTATTAACATAATATACCTCGAAGGATACCTTTATACCCGGAGCCCTTCTGCGGTTGCCCAGGAGCCTCATTCACGCTTCTATAAAGGAATGGATAGAAGACCAGCATCTGCGATGGTGGGAAAGAACGCCAGGGCAGAGGCAGGCTAAATTCTTTGTTAAGACATTTACCTACATTCACCAGGGATCTACTGAGCCATAGCCGAAGAGATATAAGGATAATAGTGGGTCTACTAACAGGGCATTGCAGACGGCTGAATAGGCACATACACCATTTACTACTAGCAGACAACGCGTTATGCCGTTTCTGCAGGGCCGAGGAGGAAACCCCGGCACCCGTCCTTTGTGTGTGTGCCGGCCTGACAAGGTTTCTTCAACTGGGGACTAGCAATCCCGAAGCCACGAGCTTCATGACGGAGCCACTTTCAGCTTTGCTAGGCCTGATTAAGAATGCAACTCAGGGCTGAAGGATGTCATACCCAGGGGATCCACAATAGACCTCTCAATGAAGGTCGCAGTGGAATGAGGCGTGGCCCTCCCCCATCCAATCTAACATAATATACACTTTGCCCTTTGAGAAACAATTTACCTCTTGGATTTGTTAGTAATTCACAGAGAATAATTTCTTTCAAATTATTGATTCTGTTTATAGATTAGGATTTTTTATTCTATTTTATTTAATTGGGATTAGTTCACTCCTTGAGCTTCACGGTTTTCGAGGTATATCTTTTTACGTTTGCGAGTATATCTTCACGGTTACAAGTATATCTTCACGGTTTAGGAGAACATCTTATAGTGACGTTGATTTTTCCTTTTTTGAATTAATACAAAATGGGCAAAGTTAAAGAACTGCGTGTTGCTACCAGAAGTGCCATTTGAACTTCACATAAAATAGGGAAATCAGAACGAAAAATAACGGCTGAACTTAAAATTTCAAAAAATGGTGTCACTGTGCTATCAAACGGTTTAAAAAATAGGGTGATCATGAAAATTTACACCACTCCGGGAGACCAAAATCACCAACCACAGGTCAGGATAAGTTCATTATTTTATGAAATAAAAGAAACAGACGACTCACAGCTCCAAAAATCAGAGGGAAAGTTATTAAAACAGTTCGAGGCCAATTTCTGCCTCAACTGTTCAAAGGTGACTTCGTCAAGCGAACTTAATACGAAGAGTTGCAACGCTGAAACCATTATTAAAGGGTGCAAACAAGAAGAAACGTTCAGAGTGGGCTTGAAATACAAAGACTTCACAGTGAAAGGTTGGAGGAACCTTTCATCAGCTCAGAAAAACTACATTCACAATGCATAATACCCACCGTTATGCACAGAGAGGGCTCGGTCATGGTTTGGGGATGTTTTTTAGGGTATGGAATAGGTGAATCTCGTCCGTATTGACGGGATAATGAAAAAAGAAAATTATAAAAGCTTTTCAGAAAATCATGCCTTACCCTGCGGACAGCGATTGATTGGGGGAAAAATCATTATGCAACAGGACAGTGACCCTAAACATACTTCCAAATTATGAAGACAATACCTTAAGGAAACAGAAGATGAAAAATGTGTATTAATATGGTCTGGCCCTCGCGATCCCCGGTCTTGAACCCAATTGAACTTTTGTGGGATGAGCTAGATGGAAAAGTTCGTATCAAGTGCCCTAATTCTCCAGATGCTCTGTGGCAGATACTGTACAGTGTGTGGAGTAATATTGAATTGGAAACAATCAATAAATTCATTGAGAGAATGCCTAAGATTCGCAAATAATACCTCGGAGGAATTCGAGAACACAGCAGGGATTCGTCAAGGGTGTAGTCTAAGTCCCCTACTATTTATTCTGGTGTTAGACAAGGTCGTAGCTAGCTCCAAAACGAGAATGAGGAGATTCCACCTAGGACACCACAACATGAGACCGGTTAACCTTTCATTACTAGCCTTTGCCGATGACATGGTACTGCTCGCAAACAACGATAGAGATCTTCAGCACAACTTAAAAGTCTTACAGGAAGAGCTGAGGACAATTAACATGAGCATCAACCCGGACAAAACAAAGGCAATGCGAATTGGAAAGAAACCAGGACGAGTAATGAGAATACTGCACATAAACGGCAAAAGTATTGAACAAGTGGATAATTTCAAATACCTGGGAGCTCACCTACACGAAAATGGCTATATAGATAGCGAAATAACGGAACGCTTAGGCATGGCAGGCAGGTTGTTCAATGCCGTTAAAAACAGGTTTCTAAACCGGCGGGAGGTGGGAAAGAAGACAAAACTGGCCGTCTACAAGTCTACATTCCTCCCAATCCTCACATACTCGAGTGAATCTTGGACATTGACCAGCAAACACAAATCAATGATCCAAGCCGCTGAGATGAGGTACCTTCGGAAAGTGGAGGGAAAATCCAGAAGAGATAGAGTCCGCAATGTGACCATAAGATCTAACCTCGAGGTAAGGCCTGCCATAGAAACAATAGAGCAGAATAGGCTAAGATGGTTCGGTCACATACTACGTATGGAACCTAGCCGCACCGCCAGTTGCTCTTACCAAGCTAGAGTAGAGGGCAGGCGAGGAAGAGGAAGGCCGAGATTGAAGTGGGAAGACGGGGTAAAGGAGGCATTCTTGAGAAGAAGGCTAGATTGGGGTGGGAGAAAACATCTCACCCAGGATAGAGACAATTGGAAAAAGCTCTATAAAGGACCTCCTCACACTGCTTAGGCGGTAGAGAGGGTAACGATGATGATGATGATGAGAGAATGCCTAGAATTATAAGAGAAGTAATTAAGCGGAGAGGTGGTCACTTTGATGAAAAAGCTGTTTAGTCGAAATTTATTTTTGGGAAAGATTTATACTTTGTAATGAATTGTTATCGCTTATATTATTGTATATAGATTAAATATAGCATTTTTGGATTACTGACATTTTATTTCATTCATAACAAATCATTAAATTAAAAAAATATATATAAAACATTTTTATTCTAGGTGGTCCAAACTTTTTACCAGCACTGTATATATATTTTTAAGCAAGTCTATGCATGTTTAAACACATGCTGAAGCGGCATTCTGTTTGCGTGCTAATGCTATTCTGTTCAGAGAAATATATGCTTGTTCAAACAAGTTCAAGCATCGTCCTTTACAAATTCTGCGATAATTTTTCAATAATAAAGTAATATTTTTAGCTTTAAGACATAAACAATATAAATACGCTACGCACTATAAATTTTTATCGAACGAAAAATCGATTAGTGAAGTTTGAGTATTTAACACAAAAATATTTTTCCCATACAGCCGAAATGGAGCCCCGGGCAAATGTCCGGGTTGCCCGCCCCTAGAGCGGGCCCTGATGTTAGCCCTAGCCTGTTGGTGATATAAACAGGCTTTGCATTTCAGGTTACAAGGAATAATTTTTCATGAATATCTTTGTCAATTTTGCAGCTCAAACATAGTAACCTGGTGGATCGCCGGCACGAACGAAGCACTAATAATTAACGAAGAGAAAATTTTAAAAAGTTGATTAGAAATTGGCCAGTTCAACTTGACTATGGCCAGACCATCTAAACATTGTAACGTTGTCATTTTTAAAGAAAATTTCTTGATTAATTTGTATTAATAAGAGTAAGAAAAAGTTGTGTGAGTGTTTCACAATAAATCTTTGAGATATCAGTAAATTTTATATCTAGTGATTAAACTTGGCGCCACTTGTACGATAAAGAACCTGATTTAATGTAACCTTCAACTTCCAAATTCAATTTTAAAACCCTACTTGAAATTTGATTGATTATAAATAAATGAAATTAACTCTAACGTATAAAGATGCATTTAAAACCCATGTGATTTGTTCTGTTGTAATGGATTTCAATTCTAAGCAATTATATCTGATTATCGCTTTTTATGGCTACTGTAATTTTGCAATACTGGGCACCTTCAGCCTTATTTAAGGTAATATTACTTTGCATGAATTAATTGTTGTTTAAATAAATATATTGGTTAAACTTTATTTATAGTCGGCTCTCGTCAAGTATGGATTATATAGTGTTGTAATTGAAAATCTTTTAAAGTGCCAGTATATGCATAACTAAAGTAAGGAACTGAGAAAGGAATTGGCTCACGTTCTACTCAGAACATAGGACATGTTTGGAATGCACAGTAATGAATTACTTGCTGAATTCTGAAAAAAAAGAAGAATAAATAGAATGTTGTTGGAAAAATGGGCGAAGCTTTTTGAGTGTTTTATCTTTAGAACTCCCCTTTACTTGTGAAATTTTAACGAAAATTTCCTATTTAAAAATGTCTATACGGGTAGTTAATATTAAGGTTTCTTATTCCATATAACGTCCAGGATTCGTATTCTTATTCACTATCCACTATTTGGGGGACCCTAGCAGGGTTTATACTTCCAAACTCAAGAATTGATATTGTTCTCTTGAAACAGTAAGGGATTTCTCTATTTATCAACTTTTTACTAAAAAGAAGTTCAGGATCTTAATAGACCTTTAATAAAATGTCAATCAAGTATCATTCTTATGTCGTTTTAGTTTTTAGTCGTGTTTTCTTAAACTTTTCAGAGAAGAATATTGTATCTAAAAGAAGATATTCCTTATAGGATAGGAAGATGTCATCGCAATGAATTTGCTACTACTCATAATGCTTTATTTGAGACTTCCTTTCCTCATATATCCCATCACCATGCATTTTTTATGTTTTCTAAAGACAAGGTAAATTAGTGAATCAATCTATGACCCTTTTAATTTAAAAATTTAATTTTGTAATTATTATTGAATTTAATACAGTTTTACCTACAAGATAGTAGCACTAATGGAACACTTGTTAATAGAAAACTGATAGAAAAATGGACCAGTCATCAAATATTTTCTGAAGATATAGTTCAGCTTGGTGTTGATTGCTATTGCGATGGTGTGTATCAAATTTATTTTGACCAAAATATTACATTTTTGTATTTTTTTAATAACTCATATTTATTTCAGGTATATTTCAGTGTTTTCGTTTTAGAATATTATTAGCATTGGGGGATAGCAATTTCCGGTATAGGTAAGTAAATTATAATTTTGTTATGTTAATTTATTTTTACTGTTAGCATTTTTCGTGGTATTTATTATATTTTTTTAGAGTCTGCAAATAGAAAAGTTTAAGGATTGGATAAGTAGAATATTAAAGAATAACTTGAGTTAAGCTGGCTATGGCTTTTTGCTAAAGCACAAAAAAAAATTATAATTTATTCACTTGGTGACCCTTTGAATATTATGTAGCTTAGTTTAGTATCTATAATTTTTTTATTTTATTTCATGTCGATGAGTTAGGAACTTGTTTAAATATTATTTACATCTTAACAATTATTATTCAGGAATTGGGAGTTCTTTTTATTGGTTCCTTTTTTTATTACAGTAAGTTAATAGATGAAGAATATCCTTACTCATTGCATCTCTATACTAAACCTCCTACTGCTGAAGACATGTCACTGTCTCTTTTATATGATAAAACTTTGGAAAGATTCGAAGGTTGTATGAAATTTTTTATCTCCTAAATATTAGTATTATTACTATTATGAGTTATGTCATTCTACTTTTACTTCTATTTATTTTATTCTTAGTTTTACAAATATTTGATAATTATGGCGAAATAGATTTGAACAAATACACTGACATCAAAAGTATCGTCGACCGGATTAGAGAAAAGGGATTCATCAATTTTCATAATTATGTAAGTTATATCAAAACTCCTAGCAAAATTTTAGACATGTAATGAGAATTATGATCTTTTTTTTATTATTCTCTACGTCAGTACTCCCGGTGGTCCATAAGGCTGCAGCTGGTTCAGAATTATTCTAGCAACTCTTACTCCTGTGGATGACAACTTGGTAAATTAACATTAGAAATGGCCAATAAAACGACACTACTTCTGCTTTTCAAAAACCATCTAAGCAAACACTTTTTATTGAATAATTTGATTAATAATCTATCCAATGGTAAAAATGTGTATATGTATCTAAAATTCATTCATAGAAACATTTTGAATATGTGTTTTCTAAAAAAGTATGGTATTAAATATAAGAAACTATAGATGGTTTTGAAGAATGAAGTATATTATTAAATTTATGATAATAATGAAATATTACTAAGCATAAGAAACTGACCTAATGGCGATTTGATTTTGTAATTTGTCGCGTGAACCGTATAATGCATCACTTAAGTACAAAATCGGCACACAGCCAAATTAAATTAACATTATTAATTAACAATATATTTAAATATGTAAATTTTTCTGTGTGCACTTTCGCACATAGAAGTTATATCAAACAACAAAAGCCAGTATAGCTCTTAGCTGATAGAAATGTCTGGGCCTAAATATTTGTATATCTTGTAAATAAATGTTTGTGGAAAATTTCTGCAGCGAAGAGCAATTACAAACTAGTTTGGGCTTACTATGTCTTTCTAATATGTCTAAGTTGCAACTCAGCTAAATTCAAACATACGATATGTTGCTGAACTATTGACGTTATGCTCTTTGTATTTCGATAGACTGCCTAGAAGGAAGAAAACATTATATTTTCCATAACTTCTCTTTATCATTTCGAACGTATTTATTTAAGATAAATGGGCTGATTAGCCTTTTTCATTGCCCCATTATTGCTTCATTGGTTTTTTTTATAAAGCCCTTTTCAACAAGGATTATTTCTTTTTTATTCTACTAAAATGATTGATAACTGTTTGTTTCTTGCTTTCTTCATTGATTGTAAATCCCTCGTTTTAAGACTTTTTACCACAATAAAAAGAACCTGCAAGGAAGGATTGTATGGCTTATACTAAATATGATTGGCTACACTTGTTGCAAAAATATCAATTTGATAAACAGCATAATAATAACAATGAAATCCTTCGTAAAATTTTTCGTATTGTAGGGTTGTATTCAATTTGGTTCATATAATTTGATTATCGTTTGGCCAATAAAGCGCGACTCAAATAAGAACGTTTCATTTAAAATGATTGATTTATTAGTATTATATATTTATTTGTAAGTTTTTGTATTTTCCATATTGAACTGTTCCATTTTAATGGTAAAATATTTTTTTTATTTAATTCTTGTTTTTACAGATTACTAGAAAACTAACTTCCTTAGAAGATGAATACAACAGCCATCATTTAGATAATATTGCACATTACGTTTTATGCATTGGATTTTCAAAAAATTCTTTACTTCAAAAATGGTTTATAAAGCAAGAAACTAAACTATTATTTATTAAATGGAAATATTTGAATAATTTAGAAAAGGTCGACATCTTGGCTGCATATAATATACCTTATATGAAGGTAAAAAAAAAATATTGATGAATAAAACAATTTTTTTTTTTAATGGATCATAATCATTTTTTTTAATGTGGAAATTTGTTTCAGATAGATACTAAAGAAAAACAAGAATTATTTAAGCGTTACCCTTCTTTTATAAATCAAACTAGTGATTTTTTTAAAATTCATTTTTCCAAAGTATCAAGAGTTATTCATAGTAAAGAATATTTATTAATTAATGGGTTTGCCTATTTTCCCCTTGACATTTTAATTGTCGCAATAATAAATCTATTTAGAAAAAAGATGCAAGATAAGTTAACTGTTAGTTGATAATGATTTATGTATATGAATTAAAAATTAATTTTATACTTATGATAGGAATCTCTCGACTTACACCAGTATTAGTTTTGCTAAAGAATTTTTTTTTTTTTCAGATAAAATATCTAAAAAGGAAATTTATAAATTAATTTCTAGATTAAAATTTATAATTTTGTAAATATTAACCGTATGATACTGGACATTTATTACTTTGAAAGAATAACTTAAAAAACCATTTTGTAATTGTAGTTGATCCTAAGATTGAAATGGGTCGTAAGTCGTGAGCTACGTGTTTTTATTTAATTCTACGTGTATTTATTTAATTAATTTATTTGATTCAACTAATGAAAATTTTATTACAGATTATTAACACAAATTTACCCAAAATTTGGTACGAAAAAAGGATAATTTCTGTGATAAAGTATATTGAAAACAAATTATTACCTTCTTGCAATAATAACATTGGCTTGAAAAGGATTATAAAACATAATATGGTTGATAAGGTATGAAAATAGAATAATTTTTTTTTTTTTCCAAAATTAAACAAACTATTTATTGTACAAGCAATTTATTTCCTTTTAAAATTTATTTTATTACTAAGTCAGGGTTAATAAAATTCAGTTAACTGATCTAGTTAAAGAACTAGTCTGTCCTGATCAAGTCTTGGTTACAATCTTCGATTTTTGTTTTCTTGTACAGTATTGTAGTGAGTATCTCCAGTAGTTATGTTCGGAAGTGTGGTGTGAAAGTTTAGTGTTGCAGTTTTCATGAAATCTTCTATGGATTGAATTTGAAGTTCTTGTATCTGAGTACTCCTGATAGATCATAGGGCGCTATTGTGATGTGTAAAATTTTATTTTGTAGTTACTGTAGTTTGTTCATATTCACTTGTTAGTTGATAACCAGATGGGGCAGGCATATGTATAGTAAGTGCTTTGTACAGTATAGTGCATACATGCTTTAAAGGTGTCTTTCTGTTTATAAGAGAGTGCAGTTGTTAAAGTCGTGTATAGTCTGTTATTAATTTATTGTTAAGTTCTTTGGTTGCCACGATCAGCTGTTGCCCATGTTGTGTAATCTGGCATAGCCTCGGAGTTGGTACTTCTTTCTGGAACTGGTCTGCGATTTCTAGAAATGGGTGCTGATCTGGATATTGAGGAAATTTGGGGTTGGTTTTTGGTTGAAGTTTGTGTTATTGAATGATGTGAATGTTGATTGGATGTTTGCCATGCGCGGCGGGATGCTAAACTTGCTTTTAGCTTCTTTTAATGTTCATACCCCCTTGAAACTCGCTACTTGGTCATCCCCACAGTTTGCGCATTTGGGGTTGAAAAGAATCCTGCTTGGGCAGTCTTTAAAACAATGAGAACGGGCGCATTTCACGCAACGGGCATCTAAGCGACAGTAATTCTTTGTATGACAATGTTGGCAATTTTTACAGTGAGAAATTGAGCGGGATTTTCGCCGTGATTCTACTTTTACCACACTGTGATAGAGCCTTTCTAATGAGAAGATAGCTTTTCCCTTTTCATTAGTCTCCAGTTCTAGAGCAAAGAGGGGAGTTGCAGCTTTCTCATCATTTAAAAGACGGGTTGCCTTGAGAATAGGTTAATTCAGACCAAAAAGTTCTTCCTTTACTTGTTCCTCAGTGAGAGAGTAAGGACACCTCGCATTATTACAGACAATTGTTAGCTTTCTATGATCGTCAGAGGAAGTTAGATGTATTTTTATTTTCAATAACATTGTTTCGTTGTAAATGTTGCTATCATTTTTATATCTTTTAATACTTCCTGAAAATTATAGGGCATCTAAAATAAAAATAAGAAAGATTTTAATAGTTACCTGCTTGTAGTCTGAGTTGTTTGGTTCATTTTCTAGTCCAAGTAAGGCTAGATGTACAAACTTAATGCTTAGTTTAATTGGTGAGGTTGTTGTTAAGTTGTATCTTTTAGCGGCCGTTTGTAAAGGAATTTGTTCTTATTATATTTTGCTGAGAAGATGACGAATGAGGCTGTTCGGATGCGATTGTATCATATAATTGACAATTCGCAGTGCTTATATTTATGAAATTATTCGTTCCAATCTCACAGCAACACCCTTGGGAATTGGACTTTTTCATTAGTTAGTCGTGCACTAACTAGTGGAATTAATAAAGACTGAGAATAAAATTCATAGCTTATCCTAGGATTTTCTTAGAAATTTATTTTAAGAAAAATATAAATAACTTTTTACCAAGGGTTGACTCAGCTGTTTCTTCATAAAAATGTGTTGTTTTTTTTTTTAAATTCTAAACAGAACGACAAATTTTATGTACTTGTAATTTCTCGTCATCTACCTAATATCCAGACCTATTTCTAAAACTCTTCAAACTTTAGGGTTTTTAATATATGAATTTACAATAACAGTCTGGCTATAAATACAAGACTTCATTTGATAATGAAGTGTATCCTCGACGCTTCTTTTTATCTTTATTGATAAATTTTCTTAATTAATTGTTTCAGTTGGCCGAAGAGTCATTTCCATTATGTATGAACATACTTAATTATTATTTGAATAAAAGTAATCATTTAAGAAATGGTGGTAGATTTCAGTATGGTTTATTTTTAAAAGGTATTGGGATGCCATTGTCAGAGTCACTAATATTTTGGAGAAATCATTTTACAAAAATAATGCATGTTGCACATGTAAGTTGAAAA
The DNA here is from genome assembly GCA_011037195.1 of Triatoma infestans. NCBI lineage: Eukaryota > Metazoa > Arthropoda > Insecta > Hemiptera > Reduviidae > Triatoma > Triatoma infestans. The sequence goes on along the minus strand of JAAEAF010005359.1, from coordinate 107,754 downwards.
CCTGGTAATCTATACATGTTTTACAAGTGAAAAATCTTTTATTTTGGCATGTTAAATGACTTATAAGTTTTTTACGATTTTTTTTTTTTTCATGGCTTATGGTATCAAATAAAGCATGGAGATTTAAGATAAATGTATTTTAGAGAAGAATAAATTTTGATAAAATAATGGTGATATCATATTGACTATATTATATGTTACTAAATAATTTTTTATATGAATTTATTTTTAATTTAGTTCGAGAAGCATTATTCTTATCATATTCGCCATCTTTATGGCGCCGTTGGAAAGATGTTTAGTTATCCGCCACACAATTGTAATACTATTTTGAAAGTAATGGCAGGTCCTCTTGAATATCATGGCTGTCCTTTTAAGTTGTTAGATAAAGAAAATATTTTTTTTGAACTCAGAAGAAATCAAATAAGTGATACAGGTTTGTTTTCAATTTCTATTGATTTTTTTTTCCTTTTTTGTGTGCCTTTTTAATATTCCAACTTTATTTTCAGATGCTGAACAAATTTGGGAAATAATGAAAAATGGATTTCCACAATTGGCATGTACTAAATATTTTAATATACAGCATAATTCCTCTGTAGATGTAATCTTACATCCTAATTCATATTTTGAAAAGAGTCAAGAATTGCGTCTGGCAGGTAGTGAAATTAACAATTTATTGTTTTCTTATTGCCTGAAGAGGAGTATTACGAGTTTACATTTTAGAGTTTAGTTGTCGTGATTGGTTCCGCAGAGCTGGAAAGCATCAGAGATATTTTCCGTTATAGCCTGCTTTTTATTGTGGTTCGACCGGTTTCGGGCGTTCGCCCATCATCAGGATGTTTTATCAAAACAATATGATGACACAGACTTGCACAGAGCAAATTCAGTTTATACACTGGTTTTTAAAGTGCTTTGTTAAGACCTAACTAGTTTAAGAGGGGAGTTTGTTAATAAGTGTGCGTTATCTCACTGTTTTGACAAAACATCCTGATGATGGTCGAAAGCCCAAAAGCAACCAATGACCACAAAAAGAAGCAGGCTAGCACGGAAAATATCTCTGATGTTTCAAAGTTTACATCGAAAAACACATTTTAAAATCCCCGAAGTCTGAAAAACAAGATTTTAGCTCACAGCCTGTTGGGTATTTGTGCATACATAAACAGCATAACCCACAAACAAAAAGAAATCGCTCAGAGTCCGAACGTGAAACAACGAAATCCAATATGAAGGATTTCTCTACCAGGAATACAACTTTACAGATTTTTTTTTTCAGTTTTTGCGTCTTTCTCTGAAACACAAAGAAAAGATGTTTGAACATTTATGCACTAATACTTTTCATAAAATTCCACAAAATGTTTGATCCCTTCTCGAAAAAACTGTTCGGTCTTCCCCTTGAAACGTTACTGATTACTAAAATGCTTTTGGGGTAACTATAGGTGAAGACAATATTTCCAACAGTTTTTTCTTCTTTTAATAAAAATAAAATTAATAAAAAAGTCATTTTTTTTGTACTCAGATAATATGATCTAAATAAGTTTTTTGAGAGCCCAGAGTTCGTCCAAAAAGTTGGAGATTGAAAATAGTGTTGTTCTGTGAATAGAATCATTCAAAAGAAATAGCAGAAAATTCTATTTTCAAATTCTATTTGGATATCCAACACAATGAATTAATAGAAATCCGTCTAAACCTGTCTTAAATGGTTTTTTCTAGTTCTAGAAGACGCTCTGAAGAGTTTGTTATAGATATAAATTATCCTGTAAAGGTCTTACTTACCTATTAGTTTCGATATAATTATTTCAGTAAGAAAGGCATTTCTCTGCAACTTGAACATTTCTTGAGAAGATTCATCATTGGGTTCTGTGAGAGAACTTTGACAATAGACTTTCCTCTAAAGTCCCATTTAAATTTTTTATACGGTTCCACCACTTATTATTGTTGTGAATAATTTACAACATGTTCAGATTCAGATTTTGAAATGTATTTGTCACTTGAACTTAAGAAAGTAGTGTGATGTATGCATTATTTGTTTCCCTCTCTTGTTATTAATGTAAAATTGCATTCATTTTTATTTATAATTTGTTGACATTTTATAAGTTTTCAATCTAACAGTGATTGATATTAATTACTTTCTTAGATGGAGGACAAAAAAGTTATCTTTTAGGAAATAGTTTGAAGAATTCCTGTGTGGATTGTAAAAATAAGGAGCTCGAATGGTGAAGCATACAACAAAATATTTGTATGTATATTAGGCATTTTTTGTTATATTAGGCATAGTATGTATTTTTCTTTGCTGACATGTACTACAGTGAATTCAAGTCTTTGTTTGTATTATATTAAAGAAGAAATCAAAAAAGTTGTGAATTTCTACCTCGAATTCCCTCCTAAAGCCCTTTTTCCATTGTTCTACTTTTTGATCCAATAACTATACAGGAACGAAATAGTTCATATCAGTAACGTACTTTGGATTAATGCTCATATAAATCTTACCAAATGAAAATAATTTTAATTTGGTTGGCAATTTTAATAGCCACCTTTCATCATATTTATTTATTTACAGCTTTCATATTTCATATCCAACGTTTATTATTTCAAACAAATTGATACATATTAGTAGATCACTGCTATTTCTGTTTGTGGTGTTCGAATTTAAATATTTTATTTGGATTATATGTAAGGGAAAAATTAAGTTGACAAAATTTAAGCTATAAAACCTTTTTTTCCCTTATGGAAATTGATAATTAAGATTATCGAACATTTTTCATTAAGCATACTGAACAATGATTAATATAATTAATTTTTGGATGCAGAATTATGCAGGTAGAAATTATTGCATTTTTCGCTATTCCAGGAATCGATAATCGAATGCCGTATTGCTGTTCAATAACAAAACAGCACAATAGGTTCATCTGAGTGTGAAGTAAAGTAAAGGTTATAAGTTGAATGGTGTGAGTTATAGTGATATTGGTTGAAGTTAAAATAGTTTTGGTAATATTGAATATTATTTTTTTTATTGATTTCGAGCACAATTTAATTATAATTCTACAAAATAATCATGACTTCAACTGATGATGTGAGTATATGTCACGTGGAAATAACTGTTACTTTTCAAAGAGAATTCTTCATCCATGTTTGTCCTATTTTCAGCTCTCAAAAGTCTTGAAAGATTTACCATTAAGAGTACAAACAGCAAGTCTCTCAGAAAGAAAACTAATTTTTGAAAATGTTAAATCCATCGTTGCAAATCCAGGTTAGATTACCGGCTTAACTAATCCCTTTCACATTTACACCATATTTTGCAATGATTTGTTTCAACATTATGAATATGCGAATAGAATTGTTTTTTTTGTTGTTTTTTAAATAGGGTTTAACGAAAATATCGTTCGTGGTACTTGCAAAGTTCTGCAGCTGACTTTACCACGATATCGGGATTCTGATTCTCAAAGATATGTGCTATCAATTATCAGTTCTCTTTCATCTGTTCATCCCAAATGGACTTTTAAACATCTTTCGCCCATTCTCAATGAAGTAGCCGCTGTTTACGCTTCAATAACAGCTACGTATGTTTTTTCATGTTTTTATTTGATCTTGGTATGATAAACCCGTTTAGTTTACTTTTTTGAAAATTGACACACTTTGAATTGTGTTTTTATTAATGAATCAATGTTATTGATTTGAATTATAAATTTAACATTTACTGAAAATATCACTTTTTTGTTCTTTGAATCCCAAGTTTGTACTAAATCTATATTTTCTACTTTTAGGAAAAGCACTGCTCAGAGTTGTTTACATGCTCTTTCTTGGAGTAGTCTTTTAATTGTAAACTCTTTGAATAAATGTGAAGGAAATAGCACAGAAGAAGATTTTCAAAAAATTGTAAATGCCCAATCAGTATTGTTTTCATCAATTCTCGCATCTGGAAATGGAAAGTTAGTATAAAATATTTGTTTTCTCCGGTTACGCCTTTTTTTCTTTTTTTGGTAAGAGCAAGCCCGGGTCATTAATTAATTTTAGTTCTAACAGAAGAACAATTTTGTACCTATCTTGTTATTTTACTTAATTTTTCATTATTAATTAAAATTTTGTTTATTTGTAACTTAGGAATATCCAAATCTATATAGCTTCTTATAATGTATAGTACATATTTATTTTTTTAGGAAATCTAAGAAGGGGCAACATATGTTAAGCACTATGTGGAAATCTAATAAGGACTTCCTAATTCCTTTGTATGTTAAGGGAATATGTAAACTGCCGGACTGTACTCATTCCATTGTATTTGGAGCTTTTTTTGTTAAATTTTTACACGAAAATAAACTTAATGAACATATCAACGAAGTTAAAGTACTTCCATTTTTCCGTTACCTTTTTTTTATTATTTTTATGGGATATGCTATTAATTTACATTTAATAATTTTAGATTAAGCTTATGGAAATGATTGTAAAAGTTGTCATAAGTAGTAAAACAAGAATTCCAACTTATATTGCTATGGCTTGTCGTCCGGTAATTTTGCTAGCTTCACATGATGATTTTACCAATGTACTGTTGCCAGCACTTCAAAAAGCTATGCTGCGAAATCCAGAACTTATATTATATGTATTAGGAAAACTATTAGCAAATCTTTCATTAGATCTCAGTAAATATTCATTTAATTTGGGAAAAACCATTGCAGGTTTGTGTATTTTTTTGTTCTTGATTTTTCTTGATAATTTTTTAAATATTTATCGGTACTTACAAATTGTTTCCCATTTTTTTTAAACAGTTAGCCTTTGTAGCAATGATGATGATTGTAGAGCTCAAGCTGCTGATGCTATTAAGTCATTGTCCATACAATGCAGTGATCCTGATGCTGTAGGTGCTATGGCTGATTATTTATTCCAATTATTTAATGGATCACAAGGGAAAATTACTGTATCTTCACATAAAATAACCATATTACAGGTTATTTATTTCAATTTTCGTTTGAAATTAATACTTTCTACATCAAATCAATAAAAATCACTTTCATTTGAAAGATTATATTTAGCTAGTATTAATTGCAGGCTATAGGAAACTTGAGTTACAACGCAGTGACAGGAAACAGTATCCAACAACTTACGCAGAATGTTGCAGAACAGTTCATTAAAATATTAGAAGTTGAAGGTAATACTTATTTTCGGCACTTCATAGAACTGTCTTTTAATGCTTATCCCTCCCAAGAATTGAAGACGTTAGGTAATATTTTATTTTCGGCACTTCATAGAACTGTCTTTTAATGCCTATCCCTCCCAAGAATTGAAGAAGTTAGAAATGACTGAGACATCAATTTTATTCGCTTGACACTTTTAACGAACCAGAATTTCTTGAAACATGTCTCTTATTTGGTGCTTATCTATGTTGATGTTACAACAATGTACATATTAAAAGTAGTGAAGGATTTTAGGACCTAATCTTAAATTTAAAATGTCTTATTATTGATTTAGGAGTAATATACAAAAAAATTTATTACTTATTAAATTTAAAATTGATTTGGTTTTGCAAAAAGCGCTTTGCAATCCTGAAATTCTATACGTTTCAGACTTTAAATGGCCGGGAAAATTTTTTATACGTGAATTGACTTCAAAATAAGAAAATATATACTGAACTTATTAGGACCAAAAATTCTATTGTTGTAGGAAGAGATGTCTTAGTTTTGTTAGCCCCTCCAATTTGAGATCTCTTTGGAAATATGAATAATACTCTTTCAGTTCCCCAGAGTATAAAAAAAAATTCTCTCTTTCCCTGCTCATGCGCGGATGTTTGTGGGAACTGAACTGTCATAAATAAAAAATCTGGTTTGACACACTCACACAACTTTCTCTTACTCCAGTTTTCAAAATTGTAATTGACAAATTTTATATTTTGTGTACCAAATTTGATGAAATTCGTTGGAGTTCGCCCAAAACTGAAAAAAAAGTTCAGTAAAACCGCACTTCCGGTTTACTAATTTCCTTGAAACTTAGAATTTTGGCCATCTATTTATTTCTAATTAATTTTGTTTGGATGGTAGAATTGTATAATCAACTATGATAGCACTTTAGATGAAAACCTAACCGCACCCCTCCCCCAAAAGTGCCCTTAAATGAATTTTTACAGAGAAATGTTTTAAATAAAAGTTGTAGGTCGTTGTATGTGTAGTTGATATACCAAGTTTGGAGAAAATCGTCCTAGCCATTTTCGAGAAAATTGCAAAAAAGTGAAAAAAACTATTCAGTAAAGTGGTACTTCCGTTCGAGGAATTTTGACCGCTGACCTACGGTCGGATCCCATGGTGACATCCAAACGGAATATCAAGTTTGACTTTCTGCTACTTTTCGTTTTTGAGCTATGCTGTTCACATACATACACAGACAGATCATTTGTTAAAAACCACTTTTTTGGTCTCAGGGGTCATCAAAACGGATATTTCCGGTGAAAACTCGATATCGAAAATTTGGCACGATTTCTAGGAAGAGAAAGTAAAAACGAAACATTACAGAAAGAATAATCATCTATTTGGTTTGGATATTACCAGCAGATTCGAAACTAAGACGTTGAAAATCTGTCAATAGTTACCACATCTTTATTTTAATTTTGTTATTTTTACTTTTTCCAATATAGTTAAAACAATTCAGACGATGTTCTTAATACTTATGCGCTTATTGTATGTACATACATGAAGATTATATTACTTTACTTGAAATATTTTCCAAAAACTTTAACAATGCTGGGTCTGCAAAATAAAAACCAGCGTCTGTCTATCAAGGGTTGTTTCCCGCTTTTCCTCCCGTTGAATCAGCACATTGAAGCCTCATCTAGTGTGTAAAATAAACATTAATCCATCTTAAAAAGGGAATGCATAGTGAAATCAAATCAGTTAATATCGGCGGGGAAAAAATTTTTTTTTTGTCTGGTTAATCATTAAAATAAATTATTAATTCCATCTTCTCATTATATTTATTTTATTGTTTATTATTTTTAATTATTGTTTATAACAATGTTTCTAATTATTGTTAAACTGTATTTCAGTACATGAAAAAACCCTTATCTACTGTTTGGAAATGATGTCACTTTGGTGCAGCAAATTTACCTTAAGTATTCCACCTAAAGTAATATCTTGGTTCGACAAGGGAATAAGTCTGAAAACTTCTACATCTCTTGTTAGAGCTGCTTATATTGGGGTTCTCTCTGTTTGTTGCCAATCTGCAACAGCTTCACAGACTACACAGTACATTCCTTTATTAGTGAAGTGTGTTGAAAAAGCTGCAGCACAGCCGACACAGGTAAATTACAAAAAAAAAAAAAAATTAAATTTCTAATTTTATATTTTATTGAATTTGTCAACTTGCTTTTTGTCGCCTAGGTGGCAATAGTTACGGAAGGCTTGAGTGCTGCTTGTTTATTGCTAAAAATGGCTACACTTGATTCAGTAGATTCCAAATTAGCACCATTATATAATATCATACTAGATATGGACAAGCAAGTATTTATTTCAGAAAAATTTTTGCTTCAAGCATCTTGCGATGGTGAGGAAAACCTTTTTTAAAATAAAATTTCTTTTTAATGAAAGACTTTATTTGCTTTATTTTTCAACAATTTTGGTAATTTTTCATTAGCATTGTGCCAAGTTGTCTCTTTATGTGAAAAAATATTAATGGAACATGTTGCCCAATTGATGGGAAACCCAAAACCATTATATAAAACGTTGGTAATTTGCTTAACAACTAGAACAGTTAAAGCAAAATGTAAACCAATTCTTCATCGGATGTTTTCATCATTGCAAGGTACTCAAATTGCCACAGCACTCTTAGATGAATTCACAAACTTATTAATTTCAAATAAATTCCAGGTAAGCCTTAATTTTTTTTTTTTTGTTTTACCACAAATTGAGAATGTCTCGTTTTTTTAATTAAACATATATTTGTTTAGTGTACCGGAAAAGATAATAAAGAAAATTCTGATTCTCAAATGGAGTTGAAACCACGCCATTTAGTTGATGCAATTACTGTTATGTGTTCAGGAACAAATTTATCTAAAGAAGATAAAAAATTATTGGCTTTTCATTCAATACTGGCTTGTCATCATCCATTAATTGGTAACATTTAGCTTTATCATTGTTTTCTATTCACGTCCTTAAATTATTTTAGTGCTCGTTGTTAAGTTGGATACGTATCTCTTAGCTATAATCTTTGCATTGTTAGCTATAATTATCTCTTAGTGTGCTATAATCACTTAGCTTATTGCAGCTCTTATTTAAATAAACATAAAATTTGACACGATTAAAATACTTTTTCTTACTAGGAAAGAGAAAGTATGTATGTATTTTTCATTAATCTAAAAAAAAAAAACAAAACAAATATAAGCCAACATAACAGTTCAAAAAAAATAATAAAAATAAATCACAAAATAAGAACGCCGCTCTGAACACGTCTTTCGTAAATACACATAAGTACGAGCCAAACATTAAATCTAACCTCCTTCTAGTAAAAAAAAAAAGCGCTCCAATTTCATCGGGACAGAGCTATTTTTTGATAGAACTGAGTCTACTCCAAACTTCTTATCGTACCCATCTGTTCTACCTGATCATAGACCGATGGAAAATATGTTCTAAAGCACAAAGAAAGAAAACAAAAAGATGCCCTTCAAATTTATTTTAATCTTATATGTAGAAGAATTTTGTAATGAAAAAATAATTTTTTTTCTCTTTTTATAAGTCAGTTGTAGCAAAAAAAAATTGTATTGTAACATTCGAAATGTACATCATTCTAATTTTTATTTTTGCAGAGTCAGCCCAGTCTAAACTTTGGTTGAAAATCATCAAATACTTTAAATTACATCCATCAAAATTTATAGCGCATTACAGTGAGAAATTCATTAACCTTTTAGTTAATGATTTCACACCTCACCCAGTATGTAACTAACAAGAATTTTTTTTAATTTAACTTAATATTGGTTACTTATACAGTGTATTTGAATAGTTAATTTTCATTTTTCCCTTTTTTTTTTTAGAGCTATGAAAGATCATTAAGTACAATTACTGAATTGAATCCTAATGCAGTTATTCCTCCAGTCCTTGATTATGTGATCACATTACTGTCTGATCCAGAATTGTTAAATGTTTCTGCGCAAGATTATGCAATTTTCAAAAGTCCTCCAGGAGAATTGTTTGATAAATCTGTTCTTGCCAAGTAAATAGAAAATTATAAGGAGCATTTTCGGCTCACAAATATAAGAAAATGTAATAATATTTATTCTTTATTATTTTTTTAGTCAAGACGAAACAACTATGAATATAAAAAATATGAAAAGAGAAAGTAAGGTTTATTCTTATAAAGAGCAACAAGAAGAAATCGCTCTGAGGAAAGAATTGGAAGAGAAGAAACGAAAGGAAGGAAAGGTTATTTTAATCTCCATAGCCATTTTTAATTATTTTAATAACATGTTTACAATAATTACAAATTTTAATTAACCAGCTGGCACAACCAGAACTAACACCAAAACAAAAAGAAATAATACGTATTCAGCTAGAAAAAGAAGCCGCCGTAAGAGAACGTTTAACTAGAGTATGTTAAATTTTTCCTCCAGACATTATATTAATCACTCTGCATATGTTTGAAAATGTATCAATAAATAATCAATTTTCAGGCTGAGAGCAAATTAATAAAAGCATATCATATAATTGTATCAGTTTGCAACGGATCTTCCTTACAGTTAGCTTTACAGTTTCCAACTTTAATACCACTTATTGTGAAGGGATTGAATTCACCTTTATGTGCTGGACTGCTTTCAAAACTTTATCTGTATTTTAGGAAACCAGCTTTTATTTGTGTACCTGTTTCAAATATTACAGTTGATAGAGTGGCAAACACTACTTTACGCTTACTTAAACCCAAATGCGACTTAGATCCCGCTTGGGAAGATCAAGATATTGGTAAGAATTCTGCCTACATTGAATAGAATTGTTTTTTACTCGCATTTTTAAAACAAATTAATTTTTATTACAGGTAAAGCAATGACTTGGGCCGTGACAGAAATGGAAAAAGAGGGTAAAATGATAACTGCACCGGCTCTTACATACATATTACCAATGATACAATGTATTACACAAATTGTGCCACCCACTTCTCCACTATTAACCAATAGTATCCAGTTATTAAGTAAGCAGTGTCGTCTCCGTGCTTCTAACATTCAACCAGATCTTCATAGTCCTCAGTTATTGCCAAGGAAGCAAATAATGTTATTGTGCATCGACTTGATTAGTAAGTACCCATGGATTTTTTATATTTTCAAACTTTCATTTAAATATTAAAGTAGTCTCTTTTCAACATAATAGCAGAGAATCGTCTATAAATACACTCACACTTCGAATTTTCTTTGAGGATACTCTCTTTAATGTTAACGGAATATCTTTTAAATCAAGAGAACGAAATTCGAAGTTAAACAACAATGAATTCGGCGAATTGTATTTGAGAATGCACTATTCCTCCAAGTCAAACAAACGCTTATCAGAAATCGATTGGGACCAAAACAAAATATCCTTTTGGCTAAAAAAATAAACTTCGTTACTGTATTATTACAATTTTAATTATCAGGTTTTCTTCAAAATTTGAAGTTGGCGGATACAGATTGACAACACTAACCTGGACGTAATCTTTGGGAAAATCGCCTAGGAATTCTAGGAAAAGTCATATATTCTACTATTTTACAAGAAATGGACTCTTTTATATCTTTTCTTTTATTTTAAGTATTCGTAATTTTTGAACGTAAGAATTTCTCATACTTGATTAAAAAAAAAAAAAAAATCTTAAGATGTCAGTTAACATACTTATTTATCCTAAGACTTGTTCCCAACTTGATGTGAACTTTAAAAAATGTCCCAACCTTGATGTTAGTCTAGCCATGAAAATAGCTCACACAAATAGTTCAAGTCCACATTGATTTCCAATCGAGTGTGAGTTTGATGGATGCACCTATAGCAAAATCGTCTTTGTTTTATTCGTAGATTTTTTTTTTTTTTAATGTTTGTAAAGATATATATAAAAAACATAAATCAATAAAGCTGAAAATAAACCAAAACTTTAGCATAGAGAAACTAGCATTCCCTCGTCGAGTAGCAACGCCTTGAATGTCCATAGAGAGAAACACTTTATTGCGGTAATATACAATACAATAAATGGGGCTGCCCAGTTACATTGGGTCTGCTTAAACACAACATAAAAAAAAAATGTTCGATTAACGATAAGTCGCAAAAGTAATGGTAGCTGCCTCTTCTAAAAGAGCCTCAATTTACATCCTTTTCCATTAATGTTTTGATTATAAAAATATTTAGGTTCAACTGCTGGAAGGATCCAACAGCAAGCAAGTTCATGTTTATTAGACGTGGCTAGTGCTTCTTCCGGCGGTACTGGATGCTCTGTAGCTACACCAGATGAAATAGATTGTTTATTAACAGCGTTGCAGCATTCCTCGCATCATGTTAGAGATGCAGCACTTAGGGTAATCATATTTATATTTCGATTTATTGATTAAAAATAACATCCGTTTATTGCAACTTCTTTTTTTCAGGCACTATATGCTTTAGTGCAGGTATTCCCAAAATCCAAAAAGAATGCTGACTTAGCATTTCAGATTGTTAAACGAGTTTGGGTGGCAAGATGGGATGTTGTAGTTGAAAATAGGTAAAACATATTTAGATGCTTAAACTTTTAACAATAAAAAATTGTCTACATAACTCTTTCTTTTTAATTAGGGAAATTGCACACAAGTTATGGGAAATAGCTAACTTAGATTCCCATATATCTGGTTTAAGTGAAGGATTACTGGTTGATATTGTACATCCAGTAGTTGAAATACAACAGGCTGCTGCGTATGCATTAGCTGCCTTACTCCAGCAGTCCAAAAAACAAGATATTGACATTGTTTTAAGAATGTTACTTGATATCTATAATGATAAATACAACGTAAGTTCAGACATATGTGATGCATCGTTTTTATTAAATACTTTATTATATCTCTAAGTATGTTATTACAGATGGTACCTGCAAGGGTGGATAGTCTTGGACGTATAGTTGAAAAACCCATAGATACATGGGAACCACGTAGTGGTGTTGCATTAGCATTACAACAATTGGCACCACTTCTAACACCAAATGCAGTATCCGATTTAGCTAAATTTTACGTTGACAAAGGTTTAGGTGATCGGAGCGATACTGTCAGAAATAATATGTTAGCTGCGGCTCTAGCCGCTGTAGATCTGCATGGAAAGGTATTTGTTTGGAAGAATAAAAAACACTATTTTTACCTTCTATTTATCTCTTTTTTTTTATTTTCTCGCAATAATTCAGCAGAAAGCTGAAGTTGAGAAAGTGTTGATGGACCAACAACTTTTAAATGTTATTTTTGGAAACTCCAAAGCACCTTTATTTATGAGCAATATTCTTATTTCAGGAATGTGTGAATAGTTTATTATCAATTTTTGAACCTGTATTGGATAAAGGACCTGATTGCAGTAGTTATGATGCAGTTAGACAGTCTGTTGTAATTTTAATGGGCAGTTTGGCAAGACATTTGGATAAAGATGATAAAAAAGTTAAACCAATTGTGGCCAAACTTATAGACGCTCTTTCAACTCCTTCACAGCAGGTAACATTAATTGTATTCTGTATAAATATAACACATTGTTTCTTTTCTATCATTTTCTTCCCTCTCGTTCTTGGATTCTTCTTTATTTGACTGATTTATGGAAAAAAATCTTCACCTAAAAATTTATATTCTGTCTCACATTAAACTTAACGCTTTAGGTCCAAGAGGCTGTGGCTAATTGTCTACCGGCATTAGTTCCCAGTATTAAAGATGAAGCTCCTACTCTTGTTCAAAAACTATTAAACCAGTTGCTTTCGTCAGAATCATATGGTCAAAGAAAAGGAGCCGCTTATGGTCTGGCAGGTATAGTCAAAGGTATGGGTATATTGGTACTTAAACAGTTGGATATTATGACCACACTTACCACGGCAATTCAGGATAAAAAGAATTACAGACATAGAGAAGGTAGTGTTGAAATTATTAATTTCATTGTATATTACTGACATATTAAATAATTTATGAAACTAATCAAATTATTTATTTAAACATTTCATTTTCAGGAGCATTGTTTGCTTTTGAAATGCTCTGTAGCGTTCTAGGTCGTTTATTTGAACCTTATATCGTACATGTATTGCCACATTTGTTACTTTGTTTTGGAGATGGTAATCAGTATGTGAGAGATGCGACTGATGATTGTGCTAAAGTAGTCATGAGTAAATTATCAGCACATGGAGTCAAATTAGTTCTACCATCTTTGCTAGCTGCATTAGAAAAAGATTCTTGGAGAACTAAGACAGGTAAACATTTTTTTTATTTATGACTATGTACCTATTTTTTGTTTTCTCTTTCTCCTCATCCTGGAAGTAGTATGAAAAACTGATTTTCTCTTACTGCAGTGTACACAGATTTAACTGACAAATTTTCCTCAGACTTATAAATTTTTTACCAAATATTTCTGCTTTCTTCATTTTTATATCGATTGGAGAATCTAAACTTAATAAAATGACTTTTTAGAGGAAACTATACACTCACTACCTCTCCACCGAACTTCCATAAGTTCCCGGCAAAAGTGATATAGTGTAACGAATTTAAAGAAATCTATCGGAATTTTATGGAGAAAATCACAGAAAATTAAAAAAAAAAAACTTCACTAAAACGCAATTTTACAACTAACCATGCTTTCTGCTTTCTTAATGGAGTTTTGTCTTAAATTTACATAATTTAACTACAATTACTTTTTTTTTCTCATCCTTTACATTTTTAAACTGACAGTCTCGTTAGGATTATACATATTTATATTTAAAATGGTATTCAAATCGTCAGCCTTAAAATTACAATGAGATACTTATTTTATACAAAATAATATTACATAAAATGCCTGAATATCTAGTTTATACATACATACATACATCTTACTGCAGTTTTACATGGTTTTATAATTGACAAATTTTCTTTAAACTCTTGTCTTAAATATTTGGTTGTCTTCACTTTTATATCAATTGGAGATACTTAATTAAATGACTTTTTTTAAATGATTCACTCCCTCTCCCCCCAAACGGCTTTGAATGATCTTTCTCGGAAAAAAACTCCCAATTAAAGTGATTGGCCTCTATATTCATAGTTAATGTCACAAATTAATAAAATCTGTGGGGTATTTTTATAGATAAAACTGCAGAAAACTGAAATAACTTCAGTAAAAAAGCGTCGATCAATCTTCAAATTGGAATATTGCTAACATATCAAATTCTATTTAATATTATTTCGATGATAGAATTATAATACCAATGTCCGGCTTGAATGTATAATAAAACATTAATTCATTACTGTCAAACCAATAAAGATATTTACTTACACTTTTTCCTTATCTAAACAGTGACTCAAAATGTTTTGTGCGCCATCTTGCACAAAAATTACATCATCAAGAAGTTGAGACAGCGCAAACTCCTGCAATATGGTCATGTAAGTGAGACCAGTTACAGTGCGAAGAAGGTGCTCTATGACTCTGTCCTTCATCAGTCCACACCACACGTTCACTTTGTACCACGTGAGGATTTTCTTTTCCTCATATTTGGTAAATGTGTTTATGCACCTTTCCAGAAATGTGGAATATTGCCTCATCGGAGAAACCGATCTGTCTAAGAAAGCCTCATTTTCAAAACTTTGTGCTAACATTTCTTCAGCAAAGGCTTGCCGTTGTGGTTTGTTCTCAGATTTGATTTGCTGTCGTCTGGATTTGATAGCCTCCAGACGCAATCTTTTATGCAGAACATCATGAACTATGGATTGAGGTAGGCCTAACTCTCTGCTTGCTGTCTAACTGATTTTCGGGGACCCGTTGGAAAGTCATACGAACGTTCTCAACGACAGCGTCGGAAACTTTGAGTTTAGGATACTTACCCGCATTGGATTGGAAAGCACACTTTACGTTTCTCTTAGACGCCCGTCCCATATCTTAATTGATACTTGAGGTGGGAACATTATCTGCGGTCTTAGGTGATATTCCAGTCGAAAACGACATTGTACCCATCTAACGGTTTTCAACTCTGCGAGAGCAAAGACACAGAACACTTTCTGCTGCGGAGTCCACATCTCAACTGTGCGTCTCCAGCTGCACATTATTACGTTCTCTTATCCATGCGCATGCGCAAACTGCCATGAGTAAACAAGACCTGTTGAGTCACTGTTTATGTGGACAAAAACTGTAAGTAAATATCTTTATTTGTTTGCAAGAAATAAATACCTTCAACCGGAAGCACGGTATTATAATTGTATCATCTAAATAGTATTAAATAGAATTTAAATGTATTATTTATATGATTCAATTATACAGAGTGGCCACTGAAAGACTGATGATAAAAAACAAAAGTAACTGTTCTGGTTTGTTCCGCAAAGCTGAAACCATCAGAGATATTTTCCGTGATAGCCTGCTTCTTTTTGGGGCGAACCCCATAATCAGGATGCTTTTTGTCAAACAGTGTGATAACATAGATTTGCACAGAACAAATTTAGTTGCTACACTCATCCAGTGTATACTTTATAAGTGAAAAGTTCTTTTAAGTAGCCCAAAAAGAAGCTTGGGGCCGTTAAATTATATGGGTCCAACAAATTAGCATTTTTTGAAATTGTTCTAAAGTAAAAGAAAATTTAACTATGTTTATCCATGCCAGTTTTTTTTTTAACTTTAATTGTATGTATACCTTTTATAAGTTTTTTATTTTTTTATTATAGGTTCTGTAGAACTACTTGGAGCCATGGCATTTTGTGCACCTAAACAGTTGTCTTCCTGTTTGCCAAGTATTGTACCAAAATTGATTGAAGTATTGAGTGATTCACATGTTAAAGTACAAAATGCTGGAACTGAAGCACTTAAACAGATTGGATCTGTAATCCGTAATCCAGAAATTCAAGGTACTTTTTTTTTGGAGATGTTTATTAGTCTTATGTCTAAATAAAAACTAAATTTTCTTTGCTTTTTTTGGAGAAAGTTTACTCCATTTTCAGGGTTTTTTTTAGCGGTACACAGTAGCGGTAATGCAGCTTATGCTACTGCATTGTGCTTCCCTACAGGTGCCAAGGGTGAGACTACTCACCTACAATACTCCTTCCATAGTAAGACCTCTGAGGAATGTTATGATCGGGGTAGGTTCTAGAGAGGGTATATCTTCCTCCACCGCCTGGGTTATAACATTGCGGTCCGTTAGGAGGTGTATTGGAATCTCCTCCATCTCCCCCAAAGAATCTACAGTGCTATCATCGCATTCTAAGCCCAGCTTCTTCAAGTGCCTCCTGAGTCTGCAATACCGTGAGGAAACCAGACAGCATACGAAGTCTCTTTTTACTTATAAACCGATGCACGCTTCAGATCTTTTCTGCCTGTAACTGCCCAGGCTCAGCCGTTGGAGCTAGCTATAACAGCTTGTCTCAGTCGTGTGAGGATTTTCCAAAGCTACGTTCTCTTCACTTCCTTGTACTTCCGGAGTTTTTCCCGAAAGACGGGACATCTCATAATAATTGTAATTAATAACGTATTAGTTTTTATTTATTCCTAAGACCAATATCTTCAAAAAGAAACAATTCATATTTACTGGTTTTGCATCTGGCCAGGACAACTTTCTATTCTATTAGAAATTTTAGATATTAAATGACAAATGAACCTTAATTCTTTTATTTTCAGCCATTGTTCCTGTTTTATTGGAGGCTTTACAAGATCCATCAAACAAAACAGCAATGTGCTTGCAAACATTATTAGACACACAATTTGTACACTTTATAGATGCGCCTTCACTCGCTTTGATTATGCCAGTAGTACAAAGAGCTTTTATGGACAGATCAACAGAAACTAGAAAAATGGCTGCACAGATTATTGGAAATATGTACTCGCTTACAGATCAAAAAGATTTAACACCATATTTACCAACTATAATCCCTGGATTGAAGACATCACTATTAGATCCCGTACCAGAGGTAATTTAAAGTATAAATAAACACTAATTAATGTACATAACCCACGTAATCTACAGGATCGCCTCCTTAGCCTTCAATAGTGCGGTCATTGTTCAGTTCCCAAGGAGATGCTTCAACAACGTTGATCGAACATCATGAGTAGAATTACTCCAAAGCTTTATTTTACGGTCTACAAATTATGTCAAAATTCAGGTGGCAGTATTGTGGGCCGTGACAAATTTTCGAAATTGAGCTTTTGCTGGAAATAAATGTTTAGAAGTCCGTTGAACACGAAAACAAATATTGGCGAATGGTCTGTATGTGTGATTTGGGTGAGAGATCATAAAATATCTCAAACACAAAAAAAATTGGATGATGCTCAAATTTGACTAACAACCACTACCGTGTACGATACGAAATTTCCGGTCAACCTGACAATTCATCAAGTGGAAGTGTGACTTAACGCGATTTTCTTCACATATGTTAACCAGAATATTGATCTTTGAAGGACTCTGGGGGGAAATTAAATTTTCTTATAATTTCAATGCAATATACAGTTGTTTTGCAAATATATTATTAAGTTCAGAGTTAGAAAAAATTGAACTACAAGAAGTACTTTTTTACTGAATGGTTTTCCTGAATGTTTTGGGAATTTGGGTGAAAACCGTTCGAATACAATTCTGCTGCTTATGTAGTATAAAGGTAGATTTTTTTTTTTTTTAATTTAAGGCGCGTCAACATCTATGGTCATTGGCGCCCGGGGCCTTCTCTGTACCCTGCCGGCCTCCGGACAGTGTTCTCTCGGACAGTGAGCTGTAGAGGCTCCTAGGAAGTAAAAATCTAAGAGCAGCACAAGCTGAACTTGAACCCGGGTCCTCCGCATGGGAGTCCAGTACACTAACCACTTAGCTATTCCGTTCCCATAAAAGTAGATTAAAAAGCATTGATAGAATTTCAAGGTTGAAAAAAATTATTAACCGGGAATGCGGCTTTACAGAATAGGTTTCTTGAGTTTGTCACAAATGTCTCGAATACATCTCCAAGGATATATTTTTTTTTTTACTTGGAATGCTGTCTGCAGTACATAATTCTGGTAAAATTTGTGAGATAAAAACCAGTTAGTAAACATTCCAAGTTTGAAGAAATTTAGCCGATTGCAGTAAGAAAATTCCGGTGAATATGCCATAGCAGATTCATTTTTTTTTTTTTTTTTATTTGTGTAGGTTCGCAGCGTATCAGCGCGTGCGTTAGGTGCCATGGTCAGAGGTATGGGTGAGGCTAGTTTTGAAGACCTATTACCATGGTTAATGAAAACTCTTACATCAGAAACCAGTTCTGTGGATAGATCTGGTGCTGCTCAAGGTTTAAGTGAGGTGGTTGGTGGACTTGGCGTAGAAAAACTTCATAAACTGATGCCTGGTAATGCTATAATACATTTTGATAATGTACTGAACTGAAAAGAAATTTATTTTAAACATTAAATGAGAAAATTTAATTTATACAATGTGAATTATGTTTCAGAAATTATTAGTACCGCAGAAAGATCTGATATTGCACCACATGTTAAAGATGGATACATAATGATGTTCATTTATATGCCAGTGGTTTTTACTAATGAATTTACACCTTATATTGGCGAAATAATTATTCCTATTCTTAAGGTATAATTGTTGTTGTATATATAGAACATTAGCTTGTAAGAATCTATCTTTCATTAGAGAACAAAGTTCGTGAATCGGATGTTACGGGACTGAGTTCTACATTAGCAAGGTGCTGTTTATCAGCTTCTTTTATTATATTCAGTACTTCAGTTGGGAATACATTTTTCCAAAAGTTACAATGAATATAAAAATTAGTAAAATTTTCTTCCTAATAGGCTATGATACAAACTTTATCTTATAGTTGTGGTGGTTGGTGCCGCAGAGCTGGAAAGCATCAGAGACATTTTCCGTGGTAGCCTGCTTCATTTTGTGGTCAAGGACCGGTTTCGGGCGTTCGCCCATCTTCGGGATGCGTTTGTCAAACAGTTTGTGTTATCACATTGTTTGACAAATGCATCCTGAAGATGGGCGAACGCCCGAAACCGGTCGATGACCACAAAATGAAGCAGGCTACCATGGAAAATGTCTCTGATATATCTTATAGATTTGTATTCTAAGAATAATATTGACTACAAATATATGTATAAAAAATTTAGGAGAATTCACTCCTAAATTATTTTATCTGGCAAAACTTTTTTTTTTTTTTCAAAGACCAGGAGAATCTAATTTCTTTCAAACTCATCTTACTGGCAAGGAAACCGAAGTAAATCATACTTCGGTCATTAGTCTCAATTCTGATAATTTTTTTGTTTCATTTATTTAAAACAGGTACGCTCCAATTAGATAATGAGAATTTCTACAATTCCCGATTCTTAAACAAGTCCAAGTTTTTGAACTTGTTTGTTGTCTTAAAAATAAAGTTCATACAGCTGGTCGCCTTCTTTTGAGTGGGGGCAGATAGGAGCTTGATTGTGGCAAACAAAATTTCAAGATACATAAATAACTTTTCTATAAACAAGATGAAAAACTTGTAAAAAATAATTTGAACTTTTTTTTTTTTTTTAGGCATTAGCCGATGAAAATGAATACGTAAGGGACACTGCTCTTAAAGCGGGTCAGAGAATTGTAAACTTATATGCAGATTCTGCGATAACTCTTCTTTTACCTGAACTTGAGAAAGGACTATTTGATGATAATTGGAGAATTCGTTATAGGTTCGTAAATCTAATATTGATTTGATCTTTTTTAGTGGAATTCATTAACAGTTACTTTTTGCAATACATATTTCAGCTCAGTACAACTTCTTGGAGATTTGCTGTATAGAATTTCTGGTGTATCTGGCAAAATGAGCACTGAAACAGCAAATGAAGATGATAATTTCGGAACTGAACAATCTCATAAAGTAATGACCTTGTTACTCTCAAGGATTAACTTTACATTCTTGTAAAAAGGAAATTTAATTATGTATATTTTTCTCTGACAAGGCCATAATTGGTGCTTTGGGAGCTGAGCGACGTAATCGAGTATTGGCTGGTTTGTACATGGGTAGATCTGACGTAGCTTTAATGGTAAGACAAGCAGCTTTGCATGTATGGAAAGTTGTAGTCACGAATACTCCAAGAACTCTTAGAGAAATACTTCCAACATTGTTCAGCCTCCTGTTAGGTTGTTTGGCGTCAACTAGCCATGATAAAAGACAGGTTAGTTGTATTTAGTTTTTCTGGTGGACCATATATAATTAGTATTTGCGATGGTAGTTTTCCTTAACAATTATTATTATTATTTACTTAATAGGTAGCAGCAAAGACATTGGGAGATTTAGTTAGAAAATTAGGTGAAAGAGTACTTCCAGAAATTATTCCAATTTTAGAACAAGGTTTAGAATCAGATCAACCAGATCAAAGACAGGGTGTATGCATAGGTCTGTCAGAGATGATGACATCAACAAGTCGCGATATGGTGCTTACTTTTGTAAATAGCCTTGTACCGACCGTCAGGTATGTTTCTAATGAAATAAGTTTTATGTAGATATGAATTCAGATATATTTATGAAATATTACTTTTTCCTGAAGGAAAGCGCTATGCGATCCCTTGCCTGAAGTAAGACAAGCGGCCGCTAAAACCTTCGATAGCCTTCATTCCACTGTAGGAGTTAGAGCACTCGATGAAATTCTACCTCCAATGTTAGATCAACTTGTAAGTTATTCTTTATTTCCTTGGTGTTAATATATAGGATTAGTTATTTAATGATTACTATAATAACAAACAAAAAAATTATTTATTTTTGGGAATGTCCCCTGTACAATGGAATTATTATTGCATTGAATTGATTAATTACATAACTTGTTACTAAAAGTAATTTTAATTTGAGTGAAGAATATTTACAAATGTAGCTGACTATAAATCATAATATAAATATTAGTGAGAAATAAAGGAACATATCTTTTATAAATAACGAATACTTTGATGCCCTTAAATAAATTATAATAATAATGTCTTTATTCAAAATAGAAATATAAACAGATAAAAAATTCATTCCTTCGGTTTTCACCAGACATACCTCACTGGCCCATGGCCGTCTGAGGGGGTTGTCGTTTTTTTAATCAAAGTAGCACAAATTAAAAAAAAAAACAAAAAACAAACTGAATTTAAATAATAGCTATAATAATAAAGTAAAATAAATGATTTTTACAAAAGACTTATTTTTACAAAGCAAACAAAACAGAAAAATATATAATTACATTCCCAACTCTATATTTAGTAATTGAATTCCTGCACCAAAGAATATCTATACTTCCATGCTATCTTAGCGTACTTCACTAGACTGCCCCAGTCCTTACCATTTAGTAAGTCTTTAAATTCATCGTATGTTAATGAACTTTTCTTAATATATTTCAAGCGGAATTCTTTTAAAATAGGGCATATGGCTATAAAATGAAAGACATCTTCTTCCTCGTTTCTATTACAGAGTGAGCATAATTTGACCTGATCGGCAAAACTATACGGTATAACAGCTCACCTCTTATTTTGAGAAGCCAACTAATGGAATTACCATCTAAATTTGGATTATAGATATAAGAGTAATTCTTTATACCCACCTGTAATTCTTTATAAAGTTTATAACTTGTACTGCTTGCAGCTTTTATCCTATACTCATCCCTAATATTTAGCTTTAATGTGTTTATTACAATGATGTCTTTATGTTACCACTAATTACATCTTGTATATTCAGATTGCATTTTTACAGACAGACCAGAAAACTCCTTTGCTTATTATTTCCCTCGCAAGAACATTAGAATATCTGGAAGCTGGCAGATTTAAGCACCTTTTTATGTAATTTAAATGTATAAATATACGTTGGAGAAAGATTTGTCTCTAAATATATATTGAAATCCGGCGTGCGTCTGCGTAAATTAAAACATTTTTTTATAAAAAATTTCATTGGGATTTCGCCCTTGTCGTACTTATGGTAGCTCCAAATTTGTGCACCATAGCTAAGTATGGAACGGGACACTGCATTAAAAACCTTTAATTTGGAAGGGAAAGAAATATTTCTATTATTAATTAATTATGGAAGGAGTTTATGGCAAATTTAGAATGTTCAATTTTTCTTTAAAGTGCTGTTCTAGAGAAAGTTTGGAAGATAAGGTAATCCCAAGATATTTATATGTATTCACAACTTCAATTTTATTAGTTTTATAATACCAGTTCTCTCTTCTACCCAGCCGGCCTCCATTTCTAAAAACTACAATTTTAGATTTATCCAACTTTATTAGCAAATTCCAGACATCACAATATTCCGCAAGGGAATCTATCATTTTTTGGAGCTTGAGCCTATCCGATGCTAGCAAAACTAAATCATCCGCATAAGCCAACGCCTTCAAACGGGTACCGCATATTAATCCCGCATCTAAATACTCAATCACATCATTAGTAAATAATGCGTAATGTCGGGCTTAGCAGGCAACCCTCTGCTTAACGGCCATAGATGTCATAAAGGATTCAGATAAATAAATTATATGTTAGTTACGAAAGCTTGTATTATTAAACAGTTTAATATATAGTAGTTAATATACGTAGTAATTTTGTTTACGTTATCTGTTATTAATATTTCCGAAAACCGATCGACTTATTGATCACTTGAAGGGAAAAAATGGTTTCTAATAATTAGAGGACATACTGTGTACTTCAGGTCGATGTCCTACGATAAAAGATCTTATGGACGTACATATTACAGATAGATACATTTTTTTTAGTTTTAATTACGTATACCAGGTTTTTTACTGAATGGTGGAGCTGTAGAGGCTCATAGGAAGAGAAAATCTAAGGGCAGTACTGCCTGGACTCAAACCCGACAATCTCCGTGAGAGTCCAGCGCGGTATCACTAAGTCATCCCTCCCCTGCTATTGATTACATTTTTCTCAAATTTGCGAGCCCCTTGTTCGTTTACTTTCTTAATTATTTTTAATTTTTAACATAATTTTTTTGAAAAATATAAAGTTATATGGAAACCTAACAAAATTAGTCTATTCAGCAGTTTATAGATATTTAGAATTATTTGTTGTGGTTGGTTCCGCAGAGCTGGAAAGCGTCAGAGATATTTTCCGTGATAGCCTGCTTCTTTTTGTGGTCATCGACCGGTTTTGGGCATTCGCCCATCTTCAGGATGCGTTTGTCAAACAGTTTGTGTTATCACACTGTTTGACAAATGCATCCTGAAGATGGGCGAATGCCCAAAACCGGTCGATGACCACAAAAAGAAGCAGGCCTATCATGGAAAATAATATCTCTGATTTAGAATTATTGTTTTTTGAATTCCCCGATAACGAAAAGGCATTTGTACGCAAATTGCATGAAATATCGTTAGTAATATATAATTGTATGAAATAAGTTTTTTGTTCAACTATGCGAGCCCTTTAATAAAAATTCAAATTTTTATCTGATATTTGACGATATGTAGGAATCGGATTATAAATCTTTTTTTATTTTGCGTCGTGTGACCCAGTATAAAACTTTAGGCTACGCTGGCGACTGATATTCGATTAGTTGGATATCCAGGAATTATTAATTGGACTTGTTGAAATATTTTAGATCTTTAATTTTTATGTTTTTTTGTTTGTTTTTTGTAAGCGTCCAGAAATTTTAAAGTATTTATTTCTTTAACTTATAAGGATCAGTTTCCGAAAGTATATCATAATGATTACTATGGAAAAATGAAAGTCCTTTTTGAAGAAAATTTATTTTTCAAGCCTCCTGATTGATAGTTTAGCGAATGATCTGTCGTTATTGAATGTATAGCAAACTAAAAAATTTAAAATGTGGTAATTCAAACTTTTTAACAGCAGAGATTCGTCAAATATATTTCGGTCCAATTCCCCCAACTGGAATGGCACCAATTTTTATTTTTTATTTTTTCCGTTTTATAGTAAATAGAATTTTTTTAAATTTTAAATTGGGCTATCCATTATATATGTTGGTCTATCACTTTTGTTTGTTTGGAAAAAAATTGATATTAGACTCCTGGCTTCTAGATAATATGTGTACGATTTGTAATATGTATTGAAATATGATTACCGAATAATTTAAGTTTACCTTTACTGTTTTCTACTACTAAATTTCACTATGAATAAAAATATTATTACAGAATAATCCAGAAACAGAAGTGGCCGAATGGACTTTGGATGGTTTACGCCAAGTTATGGCTATTAAATCGAGAGTAGTATTACCATACTTGATTCCTCAGTTAACAGTTACACCAATTAATACAAAAGCTCTATCGATTTTGGCTTCGGTTGCTGGTGAAGCGCTTACTAAGTACCTGCACAAAATACTTCCTGCATTATTAACAGCTCTTGCTTCATCCGAAGGATCTTCACAGGTATGATATCAATAATTTCTGTATGCATCAATATTTTCTCCAATTTTATTGATATTTCTTCTTATTATTTTTTATTTCACATAGGAAATCGAATATTGTCAAGCGGTAGTACTGTCAGTAACGGATGAAGCTGGTATTCGTGCAATTGTTGATCAATTAGTTGAAGTAGGAAAATGTGATAACGTTGAAACTAGAAAAGCAGCTGCTACACTACTTTGTTCATTTTGTACACATAGTCGAGCGGATTACAGTCAACATGTTTCACAACTTCTTAGAGGGCTCATCACTAACTTTACTGACCATGATCCTGTAGTTCTCCAAATGTCATGGGATGCACTTTCTGCAGTTACTAAGGTTTCTTTATTTCTTAAAACATGATAGTATTTAGAAATGCATGTGTTGTATTCGTTAATTACTTTATTTAATTTTTTGTTTAGGAAATTAATATTACATCTTTTTTATTTTGTTTATTTATTATTTAGTCACTTGATCCCTCACAACAAATTCAATACGTGGGTGACATTAGACAAGCTATTAAGTTTGCAGCAAGTGATTTAAAATCTGGGGACACCCTTCTTCCAGGACTATGCTTACCAAAGGTAAGATAATTTTCAGTAAGAACTGCTAATAAACTCGAGCACTAAGTGCCATAAACATTCATTCATTTCAGGGAATAACACCGATTCTTCCAATATTCCGTGAATCAATTTTAAATGGATCACCAGAAATAAAGGAAGCAGCTGCACAAGGATTGGGAGAAGTGATTTCCTTAACAACGGCACAGTCGTTACAACCTTCTGTTATACATATAACAGGTCCACTCATTCGAATTCTTGGTGATCGGTTTCCGCCGAGTGTTAAAGCAGCTGTTTTGCACACTCTTGCTACCCTTCTTGCTAAGGTAACCTATTTATAAATGTGCAAAGAAACAATTATTTTTTTTATACTTTTTTAAAATACATAATTATTATTTACGTGCTTCAGGTTGGAATGATGTTGAAACAATTCTTACCACAGTTGCAAACTACATTTTTGAAAGCACTGAACGATGGCAATAGATTGGTTAGATTAAAAGCAGCTACTGCACTCAGCTATTTGATTACTATACATACAAGGCCAGATCCTCTATTCAGTGAACTACATAATTCTGTAAAGAGTGCCGAAGAACCAGCCGTCAGGTTTGTTTAATTAGTTAAGGGTAACTTTTATTAGAGATATTTTCCATAATAGCCTGCTTCATTTTGTGGTCATCGACCGGTTTCGGACATCCTGATGATAGGCGAACGCCCGAAACTGGTCAATGATCACAAAATGAAGCAGGCTATCACGGAAAATATCTCCGATTCTTTCCAGCTCTGTGGTTTTATTTAGGTTTTGAACGAGGTGAATGGTGAGGTTTTGAATGAGTTTTTAAATTACTACTATGATATTGTGTTTGGAAGGAGAGTCAGAGGAGAAGCTAATATAGAGAAGCTCTTCTTGGTTTCGCTCGTATTTTCGTTGCTATATTTTACTGTAAATTGGTATAGATCTAATCTGGGTAATATTGAATATAAATTATAGTTTAGGAAATGTAAATATTGTATACAGCTGATTTTTTACGCAGTAGTTTATAGTCTAGGAATTTCTGCCAGATATAAATTATTTGCCCACGCGCGCAAATTGGGCAGATTATTACATATTGGTTGTATTGTGTAAGGGCAGGGATGAGCGCAAGCTCCGACACTGCCTTCTAGTGGGAATTAAAAAAAAAAAAATTAATATTAATGAAAATTACATTTTACTTCCAATTGTTTAAAATTTCTTCCCATTCAGGCTCATCCTAAATAATTATATTATTGGTGTTAGTTTCGCTTTTCAAAACAAGATCTCTTCTTTTTTTAAATAATTTGTTAGATTTGGAAATTTCTTTTTTAACAGGAATCAAATTTAGCAGAGAAAGCCATTGATTATATCCTATATTTTTTTAATACCACTGGAAGCATTTTTTCAAGAGCAGTTAGTTCAATCTTTGTCCAATTTAAAAAAAGTTGGCACCAAAAATGCCCACATTGACCATTGCTTGAGATCATCTCTATATTATAACATGAACATTTTGCTATGAAACATTTGTTTCCATTTTTCCCAATTGTTGTGTAATATTGCTATATATTAGAATCATGGCTAATTCCATTTTTTTGAGTTTTTTGGAATTTTCTCGAAAACGTCTATAACGATTTCTTTCAAATTTGATTTGATAAACTGCACAGGAATAAACGTATCACTTTTAATTGTAACATTTTTTCAAAAAATATATTATTTCATAAACACATTTTTATTGATCTGAAAAAATTCATTAGCTAAGTTGTTCACCTTTCCCATCGCCTGGTATGAATTGATTTTCTCTAGGACCAATGCACCCACAGTATTCCATATATTGATAAAAGTAGTTTTGGTTTAATTTACATACAATTTTAGGGAAACAATGATGCAAGCATTACGTGGTGTTGTGAGTGCAGCTGGAGAGAAAATGTCCGAACCAGTATTAAAACCGATCCACCTGTCTTTGCTGTCCATGTTATCGCATAGTGAGGATGCTACAAGAACTGGCGCCGCTGGATGTGTGGGTGCACTAACACGATGGCTATCACCTGAACAACTTGCTCTTACCCTTAATGATAACTTATTGGGTGATTGATCTTTTTTTTTTTTTTTTCTAAAAAATTGGCTCTTGTTAATTAATGTTAATCATTTAATTCAATTTCTTGCCGCTTTCAGTTGATGATGTGACAGTGGAATGGACATTAAGGCATGGTCGAAGTGCTGCACTGTTTGTAGCATTAAAGGAAGCCCCTGAAAAGGTTTATGTTCCAGAATATAAAGAGAAAATACACAAAGTCATACTAAGTTTTATTGCTGCTGATAGGGTAAGATTGTTTATTCTCATGTACTTTGTTTTTCAATGAGTGAAACAAAAATAATCTAATATTGTTCACTTTCAAACCTAATGATTTTTTTTTTATTATTTTTATGTAGATTCCCATAGTCATGAACGGCGTTAGAGGATGTGGATATTTATTTGATCACTTATTTTCCAACAGTGAAACATTACCTCAACCGCTGCTTTCACCATTCGTTCGGGTATGTGTTTTATCAAAATTTTTTATAAGTTATCGAAATTCTTAGAAACTAGGGTTGCAGATTTTACAATATGAAAAATTAACAGAATCAATAAATAAACACTCTCCTTTAGTCCACTTAAATTACAATCATAAACATAATCATATAAAAAACAAAACAAAACAAAAAAATCTAGTGTTATACACACACACACAACTTTCTCTTACTCCAGTTTTCAATAATGTGAGTGACAAATTTTATAGTTAGTATAACAAATTCGTCGGTGTTTTTATGAAGAAAATCGCACAAACTGAAAAAACTGTTCAGTGAAAAGGCACTTCCGGTTTATTAATTTTCTTGAAACTCGGAATTGTGGCAATCTATTTATTTCTAATTAATTTTGTTTATGAATTGTATAATCAACTATGATAGCACGTTAGAGGAAAACATAACCCTACCCCTCCCCTAAAAGCCCCCTTTAAAGGACTTTACCAGAAGAAATGTTTCAAATAAAAGTTATAGCTTTTTATATCTGTCGTTCATAATCTAAGTTTAAAGAAAATAGCTGGAGCCGTTTCAGAAAAAAGTAGCAGAAAACCGAAAAATTCTTTTCAGTGAGAACGCACTTCCGTTCATTCCATTTTTGTCAAACTCGGAATTTCAACAACATATTTAAATTCTAATTAATATTATTTAGATGATAGAATTGTGTAATAAACAGAACCTCATCCCAACCCCACCACAAAAGTGGCCCTTAAATGAATTTTCCAGAGAAATACTATACATAAAAGTTGTAGCTCATTCTATGTGTAGTTGATACACCAAGTTTCAAGAAAATCGTTTTTTAAAATGGCAAAAAAGTATTTTAAAAAAAATGTAGTAAAGTGGTACTTCCTGTTGAGGAATTTTGACAGATACCTGCTGAAACGGAATATCAAGTGAACTCTCTGCGATTTTTGCTGTTCACATACATACACACACTTTTATAAAAACCACATTTTTGGACTCGGGTGACCTCAAAACGTACATTTCTGGTGAGAACTCCATATCCAAAATTTGACACGATTACAATACTTTTTGTTACTAGGAGTAAGGAATGGTGCTAGTGGTCCGATCCACTCTCTGATCCAGGTTCTCCCTCTCAACTGGCGGACTACCCGGACTATCGATCCTCAAGGCCGAAGTGAATCTGCCCCAGTCAGTTCTTCTCGGATTTCGAAATTTCTTCACCTCACCAATCTCGAGTCCAGTTATCCATCACCTCCCAGCCGGTCGTCCAGTACAAAAATTGTCTGGAAGCCACAATAATGTCTATCACTTCTTCCCTTTTCCTAATAACAAAGGTTGGTTTCTTACCTCTATTTAAAAGAAAAAGGTTTCTACTTACCAAAAACTCCGCCAGTGCCACCCCACGCCAGTTGGTATCGCTGCTTCCGCTCAACGTGTTGTGCGAGTTGGCATCGAATCCGACCGGCAGCGGTAGGTTCAGCGGTAGGTAGGCCGACACCAAAACCAGCCTGCCTGCTGCCTCGAAACTGCCGTTAATCTCTAGAACAAAACTCCCTTAACATTGAACACTCCATATTCTTAGACGCCAGGACACAAGTGCTGGGCCTGTCTGCTCTACAATCATAAAATGTTCTCAACCCCATACCACCCTATCCTACCACGCCACGTCGGATGGTATAGGGCTCCTGTATTAAACCTACCATCAAGGGTGTGTCCCTTATGACCTCAGCCATCTCCGCCACAACTTCCCTGCTCCTGTGTGTGTTGTACTGGTAGATACAGAGCATGAGCAGATCTACTTCCCTCCGCTCTCCTCCTTGCCAGGCTGGCCTCGATTTCTCTCCTCCTTCCTTTTGAAGGTGATCCTAGTCAACTCATAGTAGGGCCTCCTTTTCCTCCAGAATGGATGGGGATCTATGAAGAAAACTATCCACATACCTTTATCCTTCTCAAAGGAGCTGAGGGTTCTCTAAAGGATACCTCTTACCTGGCATCCAGACGGATACCCGAATCATCTTCGGGATATCCTGTCCCTCCAGCATAACATAGTGGATTTCATCTCTAGGTGTGATGGCCTGTCGGGCTGTCCAAGCCCTAGTCCTCTCGTCGCCACAGGTGATAAGGAACATGCCCTCACACCCAGCGGAAGCTCCTCAATGCTCTTATTTAAACTCTCCGTGGAGGCACCCCTCTCCAGGCCTCTCAAAGGAGAAGCTAGGAGGTTCCCGGCAGTTTTCTGCCTCGAGGATGCGCCCCCACTAAACTCACCTCTATCTTCTATGTTTGTGGAACAAGTGAGGGGGTTTAAGTAAAACCCGTCAGTAGCGTTACACAGCTTATTAAAGAGATTTGGCGTATCTTTAATTACAATATATATATATATCAACTATTAATAGCACTTGAGGTTTTAAAGAGAGACGTTATTAAATGTGTTTTAATAATAGGCGCCGCTGAGTTGGCCGAGAGTCGAGGACTGGTCCTGAGTATTAGGTGTGTTGCGTGATACTAGTTCAATTTCATCTCTCTTGTCCTTGGATTGTATTTT
The DNA here is from genome assembly GCA_011037195.1 of Triatoma infestans. NCBI lineage: Eukaryota > Metazoa > Arthropoda > Insecta > Hemiptera > Reduviidae > Triatoma > Triatoma infestans. The sequence continues at coordinate 77,667 of JAAEAF010005359.1, read as the reverse complement.
ATGTATGGATACGAGTAATTTATCAAGACAACTGATCGGTAAAGATCACGATATATCTTCACATTAAATTTTAAAAAATGGCATTTATTGCATTACTTTTCTATCGCGCGTGCCTATTATTTTACCATAGTTGACTATGGATTAAATTTATAATCCCCCCCCCTCCACACTCACACAAAAAGATTGCATGATAACTCTACTATTATAGGTTACTCATAATCTTTCGCACATTTTCCTAGGATGGTTTGCATTCTTCGTGCTGGATTTGACATGAAATTTTATTAAAAACTCAGTTTATTACTTTTTTTTAATTTAATTTTTGTCTGAAGATTTAATTAAATATTTTTTTGATCATTAACATAGAAATAATGTATCATTACTTTCAAAATTTCAGTCAATGAATCACCCTAGTAATGAAGTAAAACAACTGCTAGCCAGAGCTTGCTCATATCTAGGAAGAAGAGAAATATCATCTCCAGAGTTTCTGAAATCTGCAATACCAATGTTAGTGAATGGTACCAAAGAGAAAAATGGTTATGTGAAAGCGAACTCAGAATTGTCACTAGTAGCAGTATTAAGATTGAGGCATGGAGATGATAAACTTCAGGTAAATATTGTTAAATAAAATTCTACTAACACAACTCATTAATTATAAATCTCACTTTCTAATTCAAGCAATTAATTGAAACTCTAAATTTTCATTTCTTTATTAAGCTACGCGAGGCTCACAATTTATAACACTTAAAAAAACAAACCTTAAATTAGTTTCTCCAGAACTTGCTTAAAATTAGCTCATAGGAATATTTTAAATAAAAGTAAGCTTGATGTTAGAAAACTAAAAAAAAACTCAACTTTCTCTTACACCAGTTAACAAAATTGTAATTGACAAATTTTATAGTTAGTATAGCAAAGTTAATAAAAATCGTCGATCTTTTTATGGAGGAAATCGCGAAAACTGAAAAAAAAATTGTTCAGTAAAAACGCACTTCCGGTTTACTAATTTTCTTGAAACTCCAAATTTTGGCAATCAATTTATTTTTAATTAATTTTGTTTAGATGATTAGATATATGATGAGCCCCTTAAATGATTTTACCCAGAGAAATGTTTCAAATAAAAGTTTTGTAGTATATACAGTTCATATACTTAATTTAAACAAAAGCTTTGAACCCGTTTTAGAGAAAATTGCAGAAAACTGAAAAATACTTTTCAATAAAAACGCCCTGCCGGTGATTCGATTTACTTCAAACTAGGAATTTTGAAAACATATTTATTTCTAATTAATATTATTTAGATGATAGAATTGTATAATAAACTGAAATAGCACTTTAGAGGAAACCATAACCTCTCTCCCAAAAGTGCTCTTAAATGAATCTTCCCGGAGAAATGTTTCAAGTAAAAGTTGTAGCTCTTTGTATGCGTATTGATTTACCAAGTTTAAAGAAAATCGTTGTAGCCGTTTTTGAGAAAATCAAAAACTGAGAAAACCATTCATTAAAATGGCACTTCTGGTTGATGGATTTTGTCCGAAATCTTGGTTTCTGTTGCTGTGGTAGTACCTTAAACGAACACCAAGTTTGGAGCTTCCTGCAACTTTTTGTTTTTGAGATATTCTGTTCATGCGCAGACTCAGACGCCCACAACAAACGCAGACCATTTCCTAAACCATTTTTTTTTGACTTATGGGACCTGAAAACTCTAAAAGATCGCACGATTGCTCTTAGTAATAGCACATATAATTTTTAAGCTGTATTTTGAACTCAGCGGACGTTTAAAGATATTTTCCTAAGAAATAAACTCAATTTCAAAAACCTGTGACACAAATTTAGTGTTCCCTTCCATTCATAGCATTTTTATTATTATTCAAAGGAGAGCAGGTCTAAACCCTGCGCTATCCAAAGCTCCCGTAGTTTCCACAAAAGAATAACAACTACCGGGTCTGGAACAAAAGTTCGCGTCCTGTTATCACCCACCTGTTTTACTAAAGTCCGATCAAATCGGACCATAACCTTAAAAGGATATAGCCCAAGCTCTTTCGCCGACATCCTATTCCGGCCAAAGGTCTTGAATCTAATTTCAGCATTTCATTGGTAAAATCTTCTAAAATCATTTCGTAATATATTTTATTACAAACTACATAAGCATTAGGAGGATAGTTGTAATTGCAAAAAATAGTAAGCATTTCATCATTTTATCCGGCTAAAATAAGTTTTTCTTGTTGTAGTGGTGTATGTCATTATTGGATCCAGGAGCAGCAGAAGCACTAAGCGATGTAATCACAAAAGTATTAAGAAAAGTTGCTATTCAACCTGAAGGCAAGGCAGAAGAATTAGATGATACATTACTCACTTGATCTAGGTTCCCTTATGTAATTGCCCTAGTTCCATCACGAGGAATTGGTTGAAGAGTTTCATTTTATTTAAATCAAAAGATTCCTTTTCAACATTTAATTAATTCCATGTATCAAATGGAAAGAGTACTACAAAAAAAGTATTTTAAGAAAAACAAATTATTTATTAAAATTTAATAGCTTTATTCGATTCGATAAAAAAAAAAAAAAAATATCTGTGCTATCGTAATTGATATTGGCCCTGCGATTAATCCGGAATCCTATATCAATGGTAAACTAAATAAAAAAACACATCTGTTACCTAATTAAATAAATGTGGTGTTCTTAATTATTACCCTGGATATTATATTGTAATTTGTTTTTAGAATTTGATAAAAATTAAAAAAAAAAAATTAGAGTAGCTCTAAAGTTATAAGTTTTCTGTGTGGTTGGGTCCGCAATGGTGGATAACATCTATGATTTTATACATCGTAGCCATATTTAATTGTTTTGGTTCTGACCGGTTTCGGATTTTCATTTATCGTCGTAGTAAGTTTTGCAATCAATTCGTGTAGAAAGATGACTTCACTTACATGTTTATAATCACAAACGATTCAACCACTGTCGTTTTTGAAGTCATCTCTGTGCACGAATTAATTGCATTCCTTACTCTGATGGTGGATGAAAATTCTGAAACCGGTTAGAACCAAAACAAAGAATTACGACGGATAAAATCATAAATTACAAGTTTTCATTTTGTGTTGAAAAAAGAAAATAATTATTTTTACCTGCTCCTTCCTTGAATGCTCATATTGAGTGTAACAAAATTTTCCACTTGATAAAATGTGGAATTTGTCTATATTGCACATTGTGTATAATTATAATAATGAAAAAAGTAAAAAAAGAATAGAAATTAAGTCATTCGGTTGTTAAAATTGTTACATTTTTTTTTCTTTTTCAAAAACAGTTTCATTTTCTTCTTTTTTATTGTTTTTTTTTAACTGATAACAAGACTTTATTTGAATATGTGATCTTTTAAGTTGTGAATATTTTCGTTGTAAAGTCCAATGGTGTTAATTTGTATATTTAAATTAAAAAATACATATATATATAAAAAGTTTTTGTGATTTAATGTCATTAATTACCCAACTTTTTTTTTATCTTCACGTACTGAAGCAAGAATAAGTATTGCGAATTATATTCAGAACTGTGGTCTGATTGATGAAATAAAAATTTTACATGACTGAATCTTACAGATCTTTGGTAATATAGAATGTTTGTTGGAATATAAATATGATCTTTGGAAGTAAACAATATTTGTTGGAATACATTAGTCCGAACTATTCCGCTTCTGCACTAGAGCTTATTACACCTGCCATGAAAATAAAAACTATCTGGTGTGAAATACTTCAAATTAATACAATTTTCTGTAAAATTGCAATGTTTAGACAAACTGACCATAATAAAGAGTGTTAGGGATTATACTTACGTACTTGAGTGAACATTGTGGGCGCCCTCTCTCAGAAGTCCATGTAGCGTCAGTTTGAATTTAAACGTAACTCAAAATCCCTTTAAAATCGATTTTTTTTTTAATCTCCAAATAAAAGTGAAACATTTTTAAATGTGCAGTAAGATTTCAAGTTTAAAGAAAACCGTGATAGAAAACTTCAAACAACTCTATAAAACCTTGTAAAGTCGCATTTCCCGTAAACTGATTTTCTTAAATTTAGAATCTATCAATGCTTCTAATGTATATATTATATAAGTGGTAAAACCATAAATTATACTGAAGCAGCACATTGGAGAAAAGCATAACGCTACTGTTCCCTCAGCACTCCTCAAAAATTAATTTTTCCTGCAAAATGTTTCAAATAAGTTATAGGTAAGTTGAAAAAAAGAAGTTAAAAGATAAGTCGTTGAAGCGTTTTACTAGTAAATCACGAAAACTGAAGAAAAATACTATTGATGGATTCTGCTCGAAACCTTTGTGTCGGATGTATGGCAATACCTAAACGAAATACCAAGTTGGAGCTTCCTACGATTTTTCGTTTTTGAAATATTTCGTTCATTCACACAGATACACACGGGAGTAGGCAGTGCTATTGTAATCTATAAGAATAAAGATAAAATTTATTCGTATAAATATCGATTAGACAAATTCTGTAGCAATAATCAAGCAGAAGAATTCGAAGTCCTTAAAGCAATCGAGTGATTTAAAGAGAACTGCAGCCAATCCCAAGATGGCTTCAAGAAAGTAGCAGTTATGACTGGCAGTAGAGTTGCAATTGATTCAATTAAAAGTTACGACAATCATAGCAGGAACCACGAGGAAGCAAGGAAAGAAATAAGTAGTTTGAAGGATGCAGGGAAGGAAGTGATTCTGGTATGGGTTAAAGCCCACGTGGGCCTGGAAGGCAGTGGAAGCTGATCGATTACCAAAGGAGGCAGCAAAGGATAATGAGCTACCTATCCTTTACACCCGATATCCTAAATCCGAAATCGCTCTTATCTTGCTTGAAAAAAGGGTAGCAGAATGGGATCAACAATTGCAGAATACAATGGAGCAGAAACAAAACTATTTTTTCCACATGTCCAGAGCAGAATAAAGTTAAGAGTAGGTTTCACCTGACTCTAGCACCCTATTGCCCTTGCCAGGACACTATTACCCAGGATGTACATCATCTTATATTTGACCGTCCATTACTGGAAAGAAGTTGAGCCCAATTAGTCCGGCATAAACGCTACAAGAGGAAAGTTGGCCGATCCCAAGAAACAAATTTACATATAAAAAAAAAATAACAGAAATATTTAGTAAATTTGTAAATAACATCGATTTAGTACAATTAAATAATTTATAAACTTTTCATCTTATCTGCATATTGTCATTGTTCATTTCTACATATTGTTTGTCAAATCATTACTCACATATTATAATTGTTTTATTCACACATAATATTACGGTTTTTAGTTGAAATTTGTCATATGAAATTATTTAATTTTCTTTTGTTAATCTGTGTACATATTTATTTAAGTTATAGTTTATAATGTACATTATTACAGGTAGTACCGAAGGTGAGGTGCATGTAGAAAATAAACTCCTCAATGGCAGTTACTGCCAAAGAGAAACAAATATATAAAAAAAAGAAGAAAATATACAGATACACACATACACACACCACATTCAGACCATTCGCTAGAAACATATTTTGTTAATAGGGGATCTCAAAACATGATTTCCAGTGAAAATTCAATTTCGAAAACTTGACACGATTGCACAATCTTTGAATCTTGTAAGAGAAAGTAAAAAGCACCTATATTTTCAAATAGCCACCAGAGTTCTCCACCTAATGGAAATTAAAAAGTACAACAGAACCTTTATTACATTTTTCGAAGAGTTAATTTTCTGTCTAAACTGTGAGTACCATCTCATTGTAATATATATATCGAAACGGTACTTTTGAGGAAAGCCTATAACAATATAGTTTCTCTTCATTTATGATGTTAATGAAAAATTAAACGTGTTCAACAAATTCAAAGTTCATAATAGGAAAATGACACCTACTGAATGGATAGCAAAATATGTTGCTTTGAAAACTTTTTCTGGGAAGTCATTTACCTTTAGTACTTCTACTCGCCCAATGTTCTTCATCTTGTTTTGTTTTTTAGCAACTGATTATTTTTGTACTGGTTCGTCGCATCAATCACGAAGTAGCAGTACTGGTTTGGTTTCGTGTCATCATTCCCTAGACTTATTGTCTTCACTATGGCTATGAGCCAAACTTGTCTGTACCATACACCAATTTGCATTGTGCGGCTAGTATTATTTTAGCACTAGAGGCGAATGTGATCTACTGCATGCATTAATTAACTCAATGATCAACTAAAAACTTAATAACTCAATACACTAAATAAAATGTAGCTCCAAGACCCGAGAATAGAACCCACTACCACGCAACACACGTCAACGCCAGTAAAACTTCGCGGCGCCTTTAATTTATAGAAAGAATGTCAATTGTAAATTGAGATTCGCGATAAGGGAAAAGAATTGTGCATGTTTCACACCAGAATTTTATTTCAATTTTTCTTTCAAGTATTTTGCTGATTTTAAAAATGAAATATTCTTAAACTAGAATTAAAAGAACTTTTATCCAAAGAAATTTTCACATGGAATATATTTATATATTTAATTCTTAGTTAAAGTATAGATTTATCAACAAACAACTAGGATTAGTTGCTACTGAAAATACAGTGCGTTATTGTAGTGAGTTTAAACGAGAAGTTCTGTTAAAAGTAATAAAGACATGTGGAATAACATGTAAGTCTTTTTTTATTTATTATTTCTAAAAATGCTCATTTAATAATAAAGATTATAGAATTATTTAAATTTATATAATAATTATAAAATTTATAATTACAGAAATCCTTCAGAAATAATTTATTTAAATCCTTCAGAAATTAATCTGTATTTAAATGGTTGTTATTGGATCTTTATCACATTCTGAAACAGAAATATTTGCAGCTCCGTCCAACATTTTCTCCAGATTTTGGCACATTTTCTTAAGAAAACCTCTCTCAGAATCACTATGATTAGTCAAAATTACAGTCACACCATTATGATTTGCTTCTAGGATATCATGATGAAACATTTCTCCAGTTACATATAAGTCAGCTTTTACTTCTTTTAATATAGAACCACCCGAACCAGGTACTAATGCAATACATCCTACAGTAGAATCTGAAAATTTAACATGATGGAATAAAAATGACATTATCAAGCCAAAATTTAAAATAACCTCTTAAACTTACCTTTATTTTTATCATTTCCGTATGCAATTCTGACATTTGTTAAGCCTGTATGTTGTTTTATTAACTCAACACACTTAGTTAAACTGATACCACAAAGATATATTAATCTTCCCATACCAGTTCGTTGGTCTAATTCCTGTAATATATTCAGTATTTTATAAAAATCTAATTAGTTGACAATTTTTTAAAGATTTATGTCTAATAATTACGCATTTGACTTCACTAAAGCTCTTGAGCGTACCCCGAAGCGGTAATTTAACTACCAACGCAAGTATGAAATAGAAGATATAAAAATATACTAAATCAGAAGGAATAATGTCATTTGTAATGATAAGGTAAGAGAAGAGACAATTATTGACAGAAGGATATATAAAACTGAACACACCTCGAAGATGATGTAAGCAAAAGCAAGAGCGTTGGCCAGACTTCGGTGAAGTGACGTAAAGGGGCTGGTGTAAATGAGGCGCGTGAAAGTTGTTAGGTGTGAATGTTGTATGTGTGAATGATGAGGGAGTGCAGTAAGATGTCAATGGATGGCGCTGAAGGTCTTGAAGCCGGAAAGGCGATGGAATTTTATGAGTGTTCTTCTTGAATGAGAAGAAGGCGTAAATCAAGTTATTCTTAGTAAGAGAAATATGCTTATAGCGGATGACGCTAGGAGAGTAAATAGACTAGCGAAGGGAAATAACATAGGCAAAAACAGCACTCACTTAATATACATACAAAGTGAACGGCGAATAATCACCCATGTGTGCGTTACAACAATCAGAAGAGCAATGAATAAAAGAAAAGAGGGGGAAGTATATGAAAATTGCGCCGGCAGCAAAAACAACAAAGGAAAAAGAGCGCGATCAGTTATATGAAAAGGCAGGAAATACAAGTGAGAAGGGCGCGTTTAGTTACAGTGAAAAGGTGGGACACAGTTATCCCTAGAGACCGTGACCGAACAGTTAATATACAAGTATATAGTATAGTATAATATGTATGTATATATATTATTTTTATTGTCAATGGGGAGGGTTCAAGCTACTCAAACTGAGGTTTCTCCCCAAACTTCTACTATCTAATAAACTATACTCTAGTTTAACTATACCAAAAGTCAGAGCTGTCTCAGTGCACTGCCGGCCTCTAAGCAGTGTTCCCTCGATATAGACAGCAGTGCCCTTCACCGGACAGCGAGCTGCAGAAGCTCCTAATACTCTTAGAAAATCTAAGTGCAAACCTGCTGGACTCAAACCCGGGACATGTTTCTACTAACATTGGAGATAGAAAAAAACTGATTTTAAGAATTGTAACATGTGTGCATTAATTTACTTAAACTTACCTTATACATCTTTTAGGATCATCGGCAACATCCTAACTTTCATCAATGAGTTGTGTACTGAACATTATTGCGGTATCTCGTAAAGAATTGCATCAAAGGCCTCTAAGAATTGGCGTTTCTCTACTGGAGAAGTGTTGCGAGGCAGAGGCATTCGAGCTCCCGCATACTGTATCTCTTCAATAAAGAACTCTTCAACAGTGCATGGTAATCGGGCAGTGCCCGGTTCTAGACCCGTTAGTTGTTTTTTGTGGTAGCTACATAGATCAAGAGAGGCTCTGGATAGCGCAGGGGTTGGTTACTCTCCTCTCTTTTGAATAATAATAATAATAATAATAGAGCACTACTTTCTTAGAAAATACTCTACATCTGGTTACAGTGGAGCAGAATAGTTATATTTTCACTCTCTTTGTGACGTGTGCATATTGCTCGAAGACGATTCCTAAAGTTCGGGGTGGGAACACTGGCATCGAATCAAAAGTCGATCCTAGCATTTTTTTCAACAATTTATTTGGGATGAAAGGGTGAATTCGTATAATGGGTCTTTTTGGCCTGGAGGGGGTAGAGTTGTTTAGACTTAGAATTAGAAATATATTTAATAAAATCCGAGGCCGAGACAATCTAACCGAATACCATCCTGTAATCTATCGCAATAGTCTACACTTTTAAATACTTTGCTATCGTGGTGGCGCCTTATTTGTCATTTCGAATAACATACTGTTCCACCACTTGTACAATATTAAAGGGGAAATACATATTTAGTAAAAGATCCAACTTTGGAGGAAATTGATGATAATTGTGCGAATGATTAAACGAAAATAGTTTCGAGTTTTCACATCAGTTCTTTGTAATTTAATGCCTTGAAATAGTACCCTAGTAATAAAATTTAATGTAAAGCAAGTGCAAAAAAAACAACTGTAACTACATTACCTCATCTGTATTTGGAATTAAAGGAAGCTTCTGTAATTCATCACATAAATACGAATCTAGATAAAAAGAAATAATAATAATAATCCACCAAATATTAATAATTACGCACATGCGCCAATAACATAATATATAAATGAAACTAGGTAAGATTTATGCAATAGATTTCGAGATTTCGCTATTTCCTTTCTAATAATTGTAATTTGTAATTTAATATGAAACTGACTGTTTGAGTAAATAGAATGAAATCAATAAAAGTTGAAAGTTATAAATATTTTTTAAAAATTAAAATTTTTTTAGGTTTTGTTCTTAGAAATTTTCATCAATATATATTTATGAAAAAAATAGATACAGTATATTCTAAGTTTTTTGAAAATTAGAAATATGAAAAGAAAATTCCATCAGCTTCTTTCTTCATTTTTAAAACTGCAGATAAATGTTTTTATAATAACACAATCTGAGGACGTTACAATGTAAAAAAAAAAATACTGGTTGAGAAAAAATAATAGAACAAAATGATTATCTTACCAAATGCATCCCCTAACCAGTCCGTAACTCCTCCATAAACTGCATCCCAAGAAGTATGTGGTGAATATACTGCAATCCTATTTTCTAAACATTTAGCAACAATGCGCTCCTAAAAATAAACAAACAAATTTTAAACAAAAAATAATATCAAAATTCTATATTATATCCTAGTTACTCACTTTCCATGACCGCTGAGTAATCCGTTTCAATGGGACAAATATTGGCGGATGATACGATATAATTAAATTGATTTTCTTTTCAACAGCTTCTTCTAAGACTTTTTCTGTTAAATCATTTGTTAGCATAATATTTTTAACTAATGTGTTTGTGGCTGGTTCTATTAAGAGACCAACGTTATCCCATTTTGCAGCAAGTTTCGGATCAGCAAATTGTTCTAACACTTCCACAACTGCTGATAATTTAAATCCGGTAGCTGATTTTATAGCCATTTGTTCTCCACTCATTTCGAAACGAAGTTTTAGGATTGTTGTGGATATATTTCTACTTGTAAAAGTTTTTGGTTTTGTCTTAGTTAAAACCCGTTTAATGCTATATACTGCCAAGCATCTAATGTTTAAAGCCATTAATCACCTGAAAAAATGTTTTATTTTATATTAAATGTATACAATACAAAAAAAAATAGTAATGCGATTTCCCTTAATGCAATTTCTTTTTTGAATTATGAAATTGTGTCTGGCAATGCAAATTATTAATCAAAAACAAAAGAATCTATATGTTTACGAACATTGGTACCCACTCATTTTTTAGCAATTCACTCAAACATACCTTCCAAACGAGATATTTTCTCACTGGAATTGCGGGCTTCGTACAAAAGAAGCGCAAAAATTCTTAAACTATTATTTTAAAATCTGAATATATTTTGAATATTATTCTGAATATATACGATAATATTATGTATATATATAATAAAATAACTTTTTAAAAGTGCTGAAGTTATACAGACACTAGGAGATAATTCGTTTTCCACGCACTCTATTCCAAAACTGCATTGGCCATTATAATCTGCGCGTCTGGCTAATAAACAAAATTTCAATTCGGAATAAAATATAAGTTTTGATTTCTTGCAAGGACATTTTTCACATTTCTATTTAGAAATGTTTTCAAATTATAAAATATTTGTTTATTGTGCTCTAAGAGTAAGTTAAGAGTGCAAGTCATTTACCATAAAGAACTAAAAACTACTGGGAACTTAGCACAATAGCAATTGCAATTAGTTTCACAAAAAAAAAAGTTTGAAAAGCAGGAATAATAGTAGACTCTTTTTTGTCATTCAATCATATTTCAGTTCTTAAAAAATCGACAGTAAAAGCAATGAGACTAGGAAAGGACCACAAATCAACAGTGCATAAAATATAAAAACTATATTTCTAAAAAAATTACAACTTAAAGATACTCTTCTTTGATTCTCCACAATTTAACGAAGGAATCATCACTACCCGATGCTAAAAGGCCCTCTTCAGTTGGATGCCATGCAACAGAATTCACATCTTGTTCATGTGCATGATATTTCGTGCTGATTAGCTCAAATGTGGGCTGATTAGGATCTGAATCTTCAGTCTCCTTAAATATTCTTATATTATTATCAGCACAAGCTGTAGCTATTAATGAGGTTAAATGACACCATGCAACATCATAGATTGGTCCAAAATGATATCCAGCCAAAGTACAAATACATTTCCATGCAGGATATTCACCATCTATCCCAACACCTTCTGGATTGCCTGGAAGATACTCTTTCCAAATTTTTAATGTCTGATCATCACTACAGCTAACTAATCGTTTCCCTTCTTTATCGAAAGCCAAACTCCATACTGTTGATTCGTGAGATTTTAATGTCGAAATATTGGTCCATTCATTGTCAGCTTTATCTTCAGTGAACATTTTTATTGTATTATCATAACTTGCTGAAACTACCATTTCTAAGTACGGATGCCAAATCACTTTTTTTACATCTTGTGTATGAGCATTTAGGACAGCCGCACATTCATATTCATCATTTTCTGATTCCCATATCCACACTGATTTATCTCTGCTGCAAGTAGCAATAAATTTTCCAGACTGAGACCAGGAAACAGATTTCACCTCATTTTCATGTCCTTCTATTGTTGCATTACATTCAAACTGCCCAGAAATATTATCCCAGATTGCAGTAGTAGCATCAAAACTTGCGGATGCAAGATACTTTCCGCATGGTGACCAAGATACTTCCCTTACAGTTTTTTGGTGACCATCTTGCAACAAAGTTTTTAATTTCCATTGTTGACTTTGTTTTCCCCAGAGTCTTATGCTTTTATCTTCACCACAAGAAGCCAATAATGTTCCCAAAGGATTCCATTTCACATTCCATACTTTACCAACGTGACCTTTTAAAGTATCGATTAATTCAATATTCATGGTGTACAACTGAAGTTATTTAAAACTACTGGACATATAAAACATCTTACCATTTCCTTCCAAAATGGTAGTCCAGGACTCTCTTCAACAATTAAACTTTGCAATTGACAAACAATAACATAAACTTGCCTATGATAGAGTAATATGTTCAGTTATCTTTAGCACAAAAAAATTAGAAAATAAGAAAAAATTCAGCATTACCACTTAGATTAGAGAGGTATGAAAATAACCTCCCTAAAAGTCGCTAGTTCACTTGGTAACCACTAGTTCTTACACGTTAGTTTATAAATACCAACGCTTCTTTATAACCTTCCCTAGAAAACCTGCGGCATTTATTCTCAGGATTTTCTTGTTTTTTACGTAGAGTCAAGAAGTTTATTGGGTGCTTTGTTTCAGTATTATTATATCCCATAATCGTAAGTATTCCAAATCAATCTAATTAATTGTCATATCTAATTTTGCTGTATCTTATCATTCAAACTGGCCCATTTTATTTGTATGCTAACTCTTTGTATTTTTATGAAAGGGAAATGAATTATATTTTGAATTGAAGTCTATTTATTGGATACAGTAAATAAACAACTGGAATATCAGAATTTCTTTGATGTATCTATCTTGAAATGTGTAATTGTTTCCCGGCTATTTTTTTTTTTACTAATAAAAAACCTATTTTATAAGAACCATGTGTTATAAAATTTACATATCTGCATTTATATTTTGTTTGTGATAACTACTGACATAATATAAAAATCTTGTTGTTTAAGGTTACTCTGAAAACTTGAAGTCTAAGAATCTGCGATGAGTAAGGCACATCCACCAGAACTTAAAAAATTCATGGATAAGAAATTGAACATCAAATTAAATGGCGGTAGAAACGTAATTGGAATACTTCGAGGATTCGATCCCTTCATGAATATGGTTGTTGACGAATCTCTAGAAGAGAAGAAAGATGGTACAAGGCAACCAATTGGGATGGTTGTTATTAGGGGAAATAGTGTAATTATGGTAGAAGCTCAAGAGCGAATATAACGTTTATTATTTGTATTTATATTTATTTTTTTTGTAATTCAGAACTGTTTGATCCTTGGACAAATTATTTTTAATGCAGAAGTTTGATTTTCTTTTTTAAATAACGTTTTGTACAATGAAGATTAGTTGTACTGCTAAATCAATTTTTTTTTCTACAACTTAATTATTATTAGAATTCATATACATTTGTAAAATAAATCAGTTTTACATATAACTTCATTAAATTATTATTATACTGTTCGAAGCAGCTTTTGTTCAGAGCTGTTTCATATAATACAAGTCCCATCGATTGACTTGCGAACCATCACATTATATTTGCTCCGCCGGTCTAAAAATTAAGAATTGCTAGGAATAAATTATGGTTTCAGATGCTTTACATACACATTCATTTTAAGTTTTACGAATAATTTAGTCTAATGAAGAATTAATCCCCACTTCTTTGCTATGTTGTCCTGAGAACCTGACAAAGTTAGTATAAGCCATGTATTGATTAACGTTATAGTTTCTTAAACTGCAGTGTTGTTAATTATATAGTTTATTTAATACTACTATTATGTCTTACGAGTAGGGTCGCGGCGATGAGCGTAGAAGTCCGCTTGGATCCGTCGCTGGTGCAGATCTTGGCGGTAGTAGCAAATTCTCTTAAAGCTTAGGATCGACTGACTTTTGTGCAAGTTTTGTTCACAAGATCTGGTGTATGTCTTATGGTTGTATTTCAACTAGGGCTCATTCGTTGCAAAATCTTAGTCGCCGCTGCATTCCATTGCTGTTTATATTTTTATTTCCATAATTAATTCGGAGCTTGAAAATTTAGAATAAGCGGCAGAAATTGCTCCCTAAGTAAATAACCAATCTCGGTTCGATTCTCGTCTTGGCCTTATAAGTCGTACAATTAATCAGGAATTATTAATTCTGAGAAAATATAGAATTTACGAACCAGCTCTATCCTGATTAACCTTATTGTGGAAGTTAAAATGATGCTTAAAAAGATAAAATTATGCAAAAAACTTACAATATTGATATAAAATGCTTTTTATGAAATCTTCGTATTGTCTTCCTTGGAAAAACATGAATTTGCTAGAAATTAACATGAAATATATTTTTCAAAAAGAATAATTGATCTAATTCTTTTCCTCAAGTGCAATGCTAAGCAAATACAATAGACATAATTTTGAGACGGAAGAACTCTGTCTTTTAAATGAATCAAAAGTTCATATTTTAATATCAAGCTCTCAAAAACTGATGAATAAGTATATTACGTTTAGTGAAAACTAGGATGGATAGTCAATTCACGTTGATTTTTGCTTTATCAAATGCCCGAAATGAAACTGGAAAGAATAATGTCAAAGTAAAATGATATATCAGGATTGTTTAAGAAAAAATAAAAGTTTTATTTGTAAGATATTTATTTAAAAAATGCTTCACATATTCCTGAAAAAATAATAAATAATTAATTTTTAGTGCAAATTAATAATAATAATAAAAAATTGTATATATTTACTAACTTTGGAAGTATTCCGTCCTTCTTCGCTAACCTCGTGATACAATCATCTGACTCACCCTGCAAAATAAATAATCTTGAAAAGCATCCTAATGATTAAAAATGTTTTATGAAAGAAGCCGTTTTTTAGCGCGCGTCATCTGAGGATATTGGCGCGTGGTCTTCTCTGTGCGATGTAACTCCATGCAACTTATCGTGGGCTAGTGAGTGAGGGTCTTAGATTGAAAAAAAAAATCAAAGGTAACACTGTGTGCATTCGAACCCAGGACCTCGCATCTAATGTAGCGTACTACATTTAAGTTCTTAAGCAATTAATTCTCCTAATTGGAATGAGCCAATGCATTCATTCTTCATTAAAATAGAAAAACCAACAAGTATCAATGTAAAAATTTAAAATGAATCCTTTATTCAAGAAATATTAAATGAGGTGATTCAACAAAAATTCCCAATTTAAATCATTATTCCTTTGCTTAGATGTTACATTTAATACTTTAAGTTATTGTATGAAGATCTAACAACCTAAAAACGATAGTAGATAAGTCCAAAATAAATAAAACTTATCGCATAGAAAAACAAATATTTAACAACAAAAATCCTCTATTACTGCATTTAAACAACTTAAAATTACTTCAAATAAACAAGAAAATACATTTCGGAGCTAAAGTTTTGAAAAGATTAAAACTATTTAAAATTCTGAGTTCTGAATAGATACCCATTAAATGTGTAGACAAAAAATTGAAACTATACAGAACTGTAAACTATACAGGCGTTTACGAGGGCGGGCTGGAGTCCCCAGAATAGCGGGTGACTCCCGTAGCGGCGGCGTCCCTAATTTCGATGTGAGTAATATGCAATACATTAAGCATGACAAATGTAAGTATAAGGAAAATATATAATATACTGAAGTGGTACTTTAGAGGAAAGCTTCTGTTCCCCCAAAACCCCAAAAAGTCTCAAATGTTTCAAATAAAACTGATACGTATTTATATGTGTAGATACATACGAAATTTTAACAAAATCGTAGGGACAGTTTTAGAGAAAAACCATTCACTAAAATCGCATTTCCGGTTGATGGATTTTGCCGAAATCTTTGTATCTAGTGAGATGGTAGTGCCTAAACGGAATATCAAATTTGAGCTTCCTGCGACTTTTCGTTTTTAAGATATTCAGTTGACAAGGCCCATCTCAAAGGATTGTTTTCTTATTCAGAGGACACCAAAATATGTATTTCCGGTAAAAACTCAATTTCGAAAATCTGGTACAATGTAATATGTTCTCTTACTTGGAGTATGGGAAAGTAATAGAGATAACGGATGTGAGTCACAAGCGTAATTTCAAATACAATCTTTTCAAAAAAATCTGTCAGCCTAGTATTTAATGTATACTTTGTTGAAATACTTCACTCTCGAAGAAATGTTAAGCATTATTAATTAAGGGAAATTATTTTCAAATTTCTGAAATACAATGAAGTCACATACCATACGTCTAATACTGCCACAAATAGCATACATCTTTGACCGATCAGTCGCCTGGCCAGTAGTTGGATCTACTTCTGCAATGTTGATCTGAATTGATGCATGATCTTTAGCATGTATAATTCTGTTGCTGGCAGAACTAAAAAGAAAAGAATATAATTACATTTAAACTGATCTCCATGTCAAAGCCTTTCTAATATAACTAAAGCGCAAAGAAGTTCACATTTACCATTTCCTTGGGCAATAGAGATCTACGAATTCACCTGCGTCGTTCTGCATTGCAAAATAAGTAAAATGATTCTACTGGCGGAAAAATAACAAATACTCCACCGATCTTGCACGTGACAATAACTCAAGAGATTACAAGTACTTTTATAACCTCTTTCATTTATAAATCACTGCCACCAAACAATATGCTTTTATTTTATATAATATTAATATTTCAATTTTTTCTTAAAATTATTCTTAACTTTTATATTGATATCATTAGTTTAATTACTTACTTATATAATATGAAATCAAATATACTGGAAATATTTTTCTGAATGTTTACAAAGGCATAGGCTTCTCAGACTATTACGTAACGGTAGTGAATGACACGAATTTAAAATTGAATTCTTCTAAAAATGTCTTTTAATAATAAAAGTTCCTCAAATTTTGATGAATTAGGTAATCATTCCCGTTAATCTTAAGAAAACTTGCATTTAATATAAAAAAAAAGTTCTTCTTTTTAATAATACAAATATAAAACAAAATAAAATGTCAGAAAATCATTTTATATGGATATAACATTGCAATGTTACTTCTTTCAAGAAGCTACTATTTTATTATAATCAATGGAAAATTCAATGTGGATAAAAAATCATTTAAAAACAAATTACAAATTTTGCAGATTCAAAACTGATATATTTGCTACTAACTTGCATTTAGGAATCCAAATTTGGAAACTTAATCTTACAATTATATTGAGTACCTATATTAATTTTTGTTTTTATAGATGACCAAGAAATGGATCCATATATGGGTTCATTGGCTGCCAAATATGATAGGTAACTAACTACATATAATTGTTAAGTCGGTAAATTTGCTGAACTAAAGTTATTATCTAAGAGGGCATAACGATAAAGTGGATTTTGTTTGTAACAAAGGTTATTGGTAACTGCTTTTAGAATATCTTTTGTATATTCCATATCATTATTTTTGTTATTCCTTTTAGAGAAAAGTTTCCAGAATTTTCAGGACCAATGGATTACTCTGAGTCCACACCTTTAAGTGGTTCTTCCAAATATAACAGAAAGCAAGGAATGAAGTTTATAAAAAATGATAAAACTACAAACGAAAGATTCCATCCATATAACCAGCCTTCAACTTCAAGTTCAAGTAGCTTTGTTAATCGCCATTCTTTTTATCGACCAGTACCAACATTGACAGAGATACAGCCAAAAGATTGTAAAAAGATTAATTTTAAAGATTATGATAATGAAAATGTTAAAGGAAAACAAGTTTATCCTACAAGTTCATCGTACCAGTCCAATGATCAAAGAAAACAACTTAATACTATAAAAAATAAAGCAACTACATTCAGATCTAACTTTATTATGAAGGATGATTCTAAAAGTTTACGACAAAGAATGGTAAAAGCTATTTTATTAAAATACAATATGTACGTTTAAATACTAAGATCTAATGAGCTATTGAAATTTTAGAATCTTCCAGGAAGCAGATTTAGACACTTTATTGGATCAGTAGATCAAGTTATGCGTTGGCATAAATCTGTGAAAAATTCTGATTTATTTGTGATATACGAAGCAAATGGTCTGTTATCTATAAAATATCAGAAAATTATTATAAACATATTTCTATTTAACAATAATCAAGCATTTTAAAATATTTTAAGGTGTGCTGGAATGCATAAGAAGTCAAGAAAAGAAGCATCTTCTATTTATTCGAGGAGAATCTGGACACATTTTGCAGGCCATATTTTATGAAATTGATCGACCTATGCCAATGTATAATGTGAAAGCACAAATCGTGTTAGTACAGATTTATTGAAAAATGTGTTTTAACTTTATAAAACTTAAAATCTTGATGGATAAAAAAATAAATGATTAGCACTAATAAGTGCTAGTCATTCAGCATATTGCATGATCCATTGCGACTATATTTTGGGTATTGGGAGAAAAATGTGTTTAAAACAAATTACGCTTAAGGATAGGGTGGACTTCGGTTTTTTAATTATCATTAAATTCTCTTCATTCTGAACGCTGCATCATAAATTTATTAAAGCCTATTTCTGCTCGTAACGGTTTGAAATTAAAGTTGTGGTATCGGAAGAGGAATTATAAATAATGGAAGCTCTCATTAGATAAACTTGTTGAGACGTGAGTTGATAATAGTTAACCTTAGGAATACGTTGGACTTCTAGGTCCAATCACCGCGATCCCTAACTCCTTTTGAATTTAGATTGCACTATCCAATGCCTTTGACATCATAAAGCTAATAAAGGTGAAAAGTGGCTCCCCCAAAAACGAAGATGGTTCAGGTTTCTCCTTCCCCATCACCCTGGCCTCACAATAGCACAAACATTCACGATATCTCCTTCGATTCATAATTGTAGTTGTCACTCACTTAGGAGTTGCTTGTATCTAACGAAGACTACACTGTAGCCAAAGTATTATGTCTTTCTAATGCAAAAGATCTGAAAAGTATTTGCCATCCATAACATAACGTATCGTAATATCAACGTACACGAAAAGTATCTGAAGATGCCAAAAATGTTTTGAGAAACTGAAGAACAGCTCGGCATATTAATAACAGATATCCGTGACACACAAACTAATTACCAACTTTCTAGTCTCATTCGTGTGACAGCACTCTGACTTGCGGTAATTAGAATGGTAAACGAAGTTGTCTACAACAAATATGTTGTATGCATGTGATGGATATGAGAATATGAATATTATAATACTTTACAAAAAATATATTTCTTTATAATCTAGGGTAACAGGTAGAATGATAGGATTCAGAAAGATGCAAATATTTGATGTTGTTCCGCTAAATCAAGAAGACTATCAGGCAATCCAACGCTTGTCATTTTTAAGTCAACGTGCTTTAGATGAAGCATTAGAATAAAAAGTGGAGGATAAAGTGAACCCAAAACGGATGATAATAATTAAAGATTGTTGTACCATTAATAAAACAAAATATAAAAGTATATTACAATTTATTCATTTGTAGGAGACATAAAAAAATCAAATTGCTAATTATAATTAAAAAATATATATATAAATAAATATAAAATTGTGACAAATCTTTGATAAAATAATACAAATAAATCTGCACTATCTTTTCTTGAAACCATATTTTTTCCGTTCGTAGAATAAATCTGTTTTTGAACTGCCTAAATTTACTATCTTTGGACACCCATCTCTCTGCAATTAAAATTAAGATATTATTTACAATAATTTTCAACAATGTTTCTACTACATCACTTAAGTAAGTCACTTACATCTTTTTCTTGTACCGTACATTCCTTACAATAGTAAGCATCCGATACACCTGGACCTCCACAAATTACACATCTTCCTTGATATGATCCATAGTTACATTCATCGCATATCCTTACTAGAGTGCAAGGCCTCACATATGAATCGCATATGACACATTTTCCATCACACTTTTCACATAATCGTCCAATAGCTGTAGGAAATAATGGAGAATATAAATACTGTTACCAAACAAACGTATCGTAAAAAAAATCCTATTTGTTGTGGTTGGTTCCGCAGAGCTGGAAAGCATCAAAGATATTTTCCGTGATAGCCTGCTTCTTTTTGTGGTCATCGACTGATTGCGCTGAGTGTATCAACTGAATTTACTCTGTGCAAATCTATGTTATTACACTGTTGGACAAAAACATCCTGATGGGCGAATGCCTGAAACCGGTCAATGACCACAAAAAAAAACAGGCTATCACGGAAAATATCTCTGATACAAATTCTATTACTTACCAAATCCAGTACTTACCCACTCCCGGTTGTTTTCTACAAAATATCAAATCTGGATGATGTTTGGCCATGTTAAAACACTTAATTTAATCCAAAGTTTGGCAAAAAAAATCTTCGTTAAACACTAACTAACCTGAGACAAATTATGTATGCTAATTTCACAATGTAGCCAACAGCTAATATATATAATTTTAAAAAAAATTGCAAATATTGGTTTATTTTGAGATTAAATTAATTTTTAAACCTTATGTATTGTAATGTTCAACTTTCAAATATAAGGAAGAAAGAAACTCTTCTGGACAAGTAGGGGGGGGGCCATAAACATGAGTCGGGCGGACACGAATTTTATATCTCTAGCTGCCCTCTAATCTGGAATAAGTTACCTATTTTTAGGTTCCACATAGGATTTCTTTGTTGACCTGTCTTAGCCTGTTTGGAAAAATTAAAATTTATTATCTAATCAATTTAGAGTTTTGATCATCAAATTTTTTAGAAATCTTAAATTTTTTCTATTTAGACAAGCATTTGCGCTTACTTTTTACTGTTTACAAAAAGGCTTTTCATGCTTTCTTAAACAAGAAAATAGGAAAATTTAATATCTTAATTCTTTCTTTTTTACTATCTAAAATTAAAAAAAATCAGATCAAATGCCAACTAACAAAAAAAGAGGTTTAGATAAAAAACTAATTTCACATCTTCATCAGAATACTCCAAAGTTAATACATACTTTATATCCAGGGCGGTTAAAACCAGAAATTATCTGAAGGATGCATCATCTGAACAAAAATAGGTTTTGCATGCTGATATGTTTCTTCACATTGTATTGTAGACTCAGGGAGCACCTGAAGAAGCTGGGCCTCGAACATGGTATCACTTGCAGATTCTGTGGGGAGTTGGAAGAGACTACAAAACACCTCTTAAGGGGCTGCAACGCTATCATTTAGAGAAGATTTAGGAGTGTAGGTAAACCAAGTGTTGGAGGGAACCTCCTTAGAAACTTCCCAGATCCTGAGCTTTCTCAGAGATCTTAATCTGGAGCGCTGTGAGAGTGGTTTTATATCTGCTGGCACCAGTGGGGTGGCATAATAAACCTCCTTTGGTTGCAGTGCATTGTACCACAAAAAAAACGCAAGGCCTTTATTATTCTCTCCACTAAGTGTCCAATATCTAAGGCAAGGAACTCCAAGATCCTTTTCTACGAACTGAACCCTCCTAAATCGGAGTCCCTCATTCCGAATCCTCCAACTCATCTGCAAATAGGAAGCCTCGTTACTTTACCGTAAGAATAACGCCATTGGTATCTGGTCACTGGTGCTCGGCGCCTTCTCAATACACTACCAAGATCCGGAGAGTGTTCTTTCGTAACGGACAATTGCCCATCACCGAACTGTAGACACTCCTACGATGTGAAAATCTGAGGAAGCACTACCTGGACCTGAATCGGAACTCCGTGTGCGAGTCCAGCGTGCTACCACTGAGCTAATCTCCTCTCTCATTACTATCTTGTTTGTAAATTACGAACGAGAAGGTTCTGCCTATATAGTTGGTGCAATGTGCAATGACTGAATGATGGTATAAAGAATTTTGTTATATATGGAGCTTATCTTTTTGAAGAGAAATGATTTCAACAGATTCTCTAAAATGGAAGTGGCTAAACATTAATTTGATTATAAAAGAATTTGTTGACCGTTGATGAATTTAGGTTATGATGTAATTTGGTAAGGATCGGTCAAGAAAAAACATTCAATTATGCCGACGTCTCGACAGAGTTTCCTGTTTTTATCAAATTTTTAATGTATACTAATATAACAATCGTGAAGATGTGGAATAAGAATTTAGAACATACACATTTGTTACATCGCAGAAACATTAAAAGGAAAAAATAAACATTTTTACTTGTGTCTTGTTTTAAATCACAGAAAAAAACAAATGTGTATGTTCTAAATTCTTATTCCACATCTTCACGATTGTTTATATATTAAAGCCTTGATAAAAACAGGAAACTCAGTCGAAACGTCGGCATAATTGAATGTTTTTTCTTGACCGATCCTCACCAAATTTCATCATAAATGAATTTGATTTTTACAAATAACATTACTTTAAATAAAATAAATCCATTTTTATTGCAATATAAATTATAAATCACCAGTATCTTCAGGATGATACAATTCAGTAAGTAGTCTATAAACATAGGAAGGTGAATGTCCACCATTATTTGATATAAACAAGGTGACAAGATCTGGTGGTACGTAATCATAAACTGGATTATAAACATGTACTCTGGATAAAACATCTCCATCAGAATATTTAACAACTCCTTCGGGTGAAACAAAAGTATTGAAAGAATCTTCATCGTAGGAACATAAATATTGCGGTGCAAGCTGTTCCAGTGGTGCTAATACTATGACAGGCACTGAGTAATGATGAGCTGCCAATGCTACAACATGTGTGCCGCAAACGGCTCTCAAACCTCCATTAGCCATCACAGTTTCTGTACCTATTATAACTTTATTTACACGAGACATTATGGCAAAAATAGCTGAATCTGATATAATAGTTGTAGGGATTTTCGGACCAAGGCTGCAAGCCATCTTATGTCCTTCATGAAAAGGTTCTGTAGCAGCAATTATGACCTGTACATACATTAATAAACAGTGCTTCAATTGACTTGTAAAACAATTACTACAAAAATATAACATAGGTCTTCATGAAAAGTTGCAATTATTTATAAATGAGTCTTATCTTGGAGAATGCAAAAATGTAAGATAAATATTGGTCCCTTAAACTATGATCGTCTTTTCTTGTGATAAGTAAAGATGTAATTCATTTCAGAATTAGTATGGTTGAATTACAGATAGAAAACTTGTAATCTCTTTGAAATTCGTGTGCTTCTAGTTAAGTGTTTGTCATTACTGCACTTGAAATGGTCATACTGTTTATCAAATAAAACGAAGATGGACGATAGCCCGAAATTCTTAACGAAAAGTAAAAGGCTGCCCCGGAAAAATTTCCGGCTTTTCTATATCAAGTTCCAACGATATGATGGTCATATAAATTTGGTTTAGAGTCATGTTCAAATATTTCAGATTAAACGGCTAAACTTAAGGAATAAATTCCCAAGTTAAAGGAAAGAAGGGCGGATTTTCTCCAGAAAATTCTCCTGGAACAAATTTTTGTTAAAATATCTGACAGGACTGAGCCTCTTCACGTTTTAAAAACCATTTAACTTTGTTAAATGTTGTGATAACAAGTAGTTTCCAATTAAAAGATAGCTCTTTCTTTCACAACTTAACTCAACAGGCCAACTTGAAAAAACATCAGTTTAAAAGTCTTTTTTCTTAATGAATGTAGAAGATAAATGCATCCATTTTAGTGTAGTTGGATAAAAATATAATTTTTTACAACTTTGATTAATAAGTCAAAATATATTTTTTTTTAAAATTGAACAAATGTGTAATAAACTACTAAAAATATTGAGCATACATTAGTATATGCTTGCCTCTAAGAAGGAATCCTAAGGAATTTTTTTTCTCTTTCGACCCAAGAATCCAACTCTGAAGTTTTAGCCATTTGGGCCTAAAAAGTATTGTATATTAAACAGAATCGATAGGAAAGCATTTTTCCTTGTTAAAGGGTTGGGGATGTAAAAAAAATTAGGGAACGTTTGATCAAACTCTTAATTTTGGTGAAATCTGAAATATTTTTTAATTACTTTATATCCCACAGCATTTATACATGGGGGAAGGAGGTCGATAGGAAAACAATTTTTCATAAAAGAAGTTGATTTATAAACAAAAGTTAGGAACCCTTACTGTAATCATTAATGTTACTGAACTTAAAACATTTTAATGCAATATAATTTTATTAACTTATCCCAATGTAATTGTCTTGATAAAAATACATCGCAATAGAAAACAGGTAAATGAAATCTGTCTTAATTTCTCCAAGACAAATAAATGGCACAAAATGCATACTTAATATTGTCATAGTACATAACGTTTCATTAACTTTATTCTTGTGCTAAAAAACTTTTCATAAAGAAAAATAAAGTAGGATTTACCAACCTCGAATTTTCTAGAAGCTGCAGCTTTTTTGAGAAAAGCTTTAACGGTATCATTTGCGCCTAAAGTCATAATAATTTCATTTGAATGTATATGTTCTGAAGCTTGTTGTGCAATATTTTCTGCACTAGATTCAAGTTCAACTTCAAATTCATTAAGATGATCAATAATTGCTAACTTTAACTGAGGTAATTCTTTCTTATAATCATCACTATAACCTTCGCTAGTAACTATTTTATGAAGTGATTCTTCATAACTGTCATCTTGTTTGTTCTTCAACAAAGTAACATACTCTTCTCTGATTATCTTTAGTATCCTTCTAACCATGTTAGCAACCGATGAATGCAAAGGTGTGTTTTTTGTGATGGTCCTACCTTGAACTTTAATCATATGTATAAGTTCATTTGCTGTCTTCCAGTTGGTGTTTGAAATAATCTCTTTAAACAGTTTAACAGTTTGAAGTGTAATATCATTTCCACAGATTCTTTCATATTTTACATCAAGAATAAAATCCATTACTACTGAACTGATATCAAATTTTTGCACCTCAGCCATTTCTGCTGTCTTGAAATGATAAGAATAACCAAAAGTAACTCACAATCACATTGAAGTTACATAACCTTACGCTGTATAACACTTTGTATAGCTGCTAACTGGATAACCTTTAACTCTAAAATAAATAATATGGATCCCGTATTGGATTACTATGTTATCGGATATTATATACAAATTTTTAAATCATTTTTACATTATTTCGAACCTCATCTTGTTACGCTAATTTCCTCATTTCAAGCACTGGAGGACCCCTACATAATGGGATCATTCCTGTTTTTGCGCACTTTTCCTAAAAAAATCATAACAAAACAGTAGAACAGAATTTCATAAAACTTGGCATCAATTATTCATCTACGTAGACAAATATCTTTCTTTTAAAAAAATCGACGGGAAGGGGGGTACTGAGATGTCGCAATAATTACATTTCAAGTATCCCATAAAATGATGACCATCGATTACAGAGTAGAACAAATTTGTACAGAAATATGTGGAAAAGTTACCCAGTGGTAAAGAGAAAAGGTTTTAGCAGCTGAGTAAATCGCAGGACATTGGCGTTTGAAACATCTGAGTGAAGAGATAGGAATGAAAGGCGATGGACAAGAGGATTGCCGTGGGAGGAAAAATATTATGGAATTTTTGGTAGCGAGCTTGGATTACATCAGATAAGAAGGGGGTGTTGAGGTTATTGTGGATAGTTTGGTTGTAGACATAGTAGGGAGCATTGAACGAATAATTTTGAACAGAAGAATTTTTTGGATTTGCGATGTTTGGCAAATTCCAGATTTCTACTCTTTGCCTACATAATAGACAACGGTTCTACTCCATAGGTCCAGGTTGGTTTAATTATTGTCTGTTTTCTAATGATAGTCGCGATCTGCTGTCTAATAGCTCTTTAGTTGTCTGCAAAATGACTACATTTCTCGTCTGTGAAGATTCCATGTTAGCCGATTGTCGATGTGCAGCTCCAAGATAAAGGATGACATCTGAAGTTGGGAGAGAGTTGTAATAAAGAGGAGGGAAAGTTATTTTGCGACGGGTAAAGGTGACAAGCTGAGATTAGCTCTTTATTATTCTCCACTTGGCAAACCAATTCTCTAATTCTGAATGTTCCTGCGAGAAAACATAATTCAGTTACAAGTACAAAATTAGAAAAAAGAATACCTATTTTTTCTCTTAATGTTAGAGAATTTTTACTTCTAATTTTTTTTATTCTATGTTTATTTCCTTCTTAATAGTTCCCCTAGCAAGCGTGAATTATTAATACTTTTTCTACTATATGCCGAACAACTTCAACAATTTTTTCTGATACCATTAGTTAAATACGTTATGTATCTCTCAGACACTTTGCGCCATTTTAAGTTCCATTTATAGATACCTTCTGGAAGGTTAAGTTGGTAAGTCAGTTTTACAGAAGCTTTAAGACTTGGCACGTCAGCAGGCATATATTGTCCAAATCTTTTTTGACGGGATATGCTTAAAAATGAAATTTTGTCCAATCGGCTATTTATTTCTACTTTCTACCTTCTTTTAACTTTCGTGACTGGCGGTAGAAAGATGGAAGATAATGAAATATAAAAAAATGAGCTTATTCAAAATTCTAATATAAATATTTAATAATACAAACTGCAATTTACATGCACTAACAGAATATAATTGAAATTAAAGAAAATATGTTTAACAGAATAATACATGAGTGAGCTCCATGAACTCATTCGTTAAGGGTTAGAAGTCATCACTTCTTCTCAAATTTACTTTTACCTTATGTCTAAAATAAAAAATTCAATAACAAACTGAGAGAGATACATCAAAGCAAAAAATGCTAAAGATCCTGAGGTCAAAAAATTGAACATTTTTTTATTTCCATGGGGAGGGACTAAGCCTTACCTATTCAAAGCCCTTCAGGGCCTATATAGGTACCCCAAAATTCGGAGTCTTCTTTAGTGCACTTCCAGCCTCCAATTAGTGTTCTCTTGCTATAGGCAACACTGCCCTCCACCGGAAGAGACAACACTGACTCCTAGAAGGAGAAAATCTAAGGACAGCGCTGCTGGACTAGAATCCGGAACCTCCGGCGTTGCTAATCTCACTCCTTAAAAAAAATTATCACTAGATAGTAGCATTACAATTTATTTTTGTATCAAGTCAATGTTGATTTTTTTTTTTAAATGAAGTTCGTCAATAACTTAAAAGATAATATGATTAAAATACAGAATTACAGGAACTTTTCTATTTGAATTCAATCCTAATTATCTTCTAAATCATCGACATATAACACTTGTACACTCTAAATGAAAAATAAAACTTCTAACCTTGTTAATTGTCAAAGATTGGCCCATGTATTAAACAATGAAGATGGCACTTTTCCCATTGAATATAATTTACGAATAACTTCCGCTCTATCAGCATCCTCACGTTCTGGTACTTTTAATAATTGTTTTAGAAATACCTTTTCATAATATTGTCTTCTTAGAACATATGCCTCAAGTAATGGTTTAGCAATTTCTTTATTTTTTACATAATAAGCAACTACTCTTGCAACATCTGCCTGTTGACCTTCCTAAATAATAATAATAATACGATGTATTTTAATTTTATTGTAAAAAAAATTTTTTTAATTCAAATAATTCAGTATTAAAACATGGAATAAACCTCATCAGTTTCATGATAGTCACTGAAAAGACCTATATATTCTCCAGATTCATTTAAATCGGCCAGCCTTGTTTTTGCTAATAAAATATAGTCGATTAGCAAACTTTGACAACCCTGTGGTGCAGTAGGAACCTAAAATAACAGAAATTATAGTATCAATCGCCAAAATAGTTAATAAGTAGATAGATTAATAAAAAGAATAATTAATAAATAGAAAACAAACCTTATTCAAATGAATTTTTAAATAAAGTGGAGGTTCATAAGGTAAAATTTCAGTAAGAAATTGGAAAAATACTGTGAAAAATTTGGAATTTTTGAAATTTAATGTACTAAACCAATTGGCATAACTTTGAAAATATCTAGCTTTTTCATAGCAACAATGTCTAGCTATCAATACAGCTAAATATAAGCTATTACAGTGATCTTCTTCCAAAGACTGTTTCAACCATGAATCAACAGCTCCTAGAAAATTGTTCTGTAATAAATGATGGTAATTGGATTTAAAATCTTGATCAAGCTATTTTACATGAATCGAATTAATCAATTTAAGTTGAAACCCATAACAAAAAAAATATCACTTTAAATCTTATAGCGAGAGATCGTGTCTCCCGCAGAGATATTTTTTATTGCATTTAATTTTATAAACATTTTCTTTATTACTATAAGAAAAAAATATTCTGTTTGATTCAGAAATTGAATTAAGACCACCGAATATTCAGTTATTCCGAAAATAATGTTAAGAAACTTCGCAGAAATTTCAAATTCTATATTCAGTTTGAATAAGTTAAAGGATCTGACACATTAGTTTGGATTAAAATCAGACCTTGAATAAAAATAATATTTTACTAAATGGTTTTCCAATTTTTTTTTTCAAATTTCTCAAAAAAGAATAAACGATTTTCTTCAAATCAGGGGTATGTAACAAAGATAAGCCACAAGCCAACATTCAATTCATTAATTACAGTACATGATATGAATTTATTTTATTTTATATATATATATATATATATATATAAAACCTTTCTAATTAAGATATATGTATATTAAGATCTATATATTTATATATCAGTCGCAAAATTGTTTGGAACCTAAGTACATTGACCGAAAATTACTCTAAAATATTTTACAAAAAAAAAAATAACATGTTTATCATATAGGCTTTTTTTATGTTCACCTTTTCTGATTTTTTTCTGCTATTAAAAATATCTTTCCATTTGTATTTTTAACCTATTGAAGCTATTCAAAAAATCAAATGTTACCTGCAAAAATTTAAAATTATAATTTTGGTTTGTATGTTTACCTTTACTTATTAAGACACTGAAAAAAAAATATATATATAAAGATAAATAGAAGCCGAAGAATATATGCTTGTTCTATCTTATTGATAAATCTCATGAAATCGATTCTTTTCTATGAGCAAAATAAAAGAACATATTTTTATACAATTTGATCTTCATTTCTGAAGTTCAGTTATTTTCTATAGGCTAAAAATTAGCCTAGCTTATAAGTTATCATCTATACTTGTTACAGGAATTATTTCTCCTAATTCTTGGAAGACATACGGTATAAATGATACGAATGATTCATTGAACTTACCTTTAATCGCAAGGGCATTATCCGCATTTTTTATAAAAACTGTAATTATTATAAATATATATTTCCAACTAAAATTTGACTCAATTACACGTTCATTGATTTCCTCAATTACTTTTTGTGAAGGGACCACTGACAACACCTATTAGACAATTAGAAAGGTTCAATTTCAAAATAAGCTCATTTGAATATATTTTTTTAATCACAAGTTCAAATAATCCGGTTAAATTTTAATAACAGATTAAATTAGAACATGGGTTGGTCCCATATCACAGCCAATTAGAAGCTTATTGTGCCTTTTAATAGATTCTAACATAAATGAATATTCCCTTATTTTACCTCTTTAATATGTTCCTTTAAAAACAGGGGCAAGAAACTGGATGTCCATTGTTTGGTATGTATCTCTACAACAGAATGAACAGAATATTCCGAGGGTAGAGATAATATATATTTTAAATGAAGACAGGCAAAATTTTGTAAACACTCTTCTTCGATATATGAACAATTTTTAATATCATAAATTGGAGATCTTCTCACTGAATTGCTCTCTATCATTTTCGTTATCTAAAAAAGGAATATTAATTTTTTTTTTTTTAGGTTAATATTTTTAACTGACTGAACATAAAAAAAAAAGAAGTTACCTTTATAATTATATTATCAATGATATCTTCCATTAAAAACTGCAAAGCATCATCTGAATGTTTCATTGTATTAATTAAGGCACATAGGACACCAGAAATAATTTCAATTATTTGTTTTTCTTTCTTTCCGTGATCGAGAGAATAAATCTCTTCAAATACTTGATAAAAATAGTTACAGTAATCTTTTTTTCTGCAAAATTTAGGTTCATTTTGTAGTCTTTAAAACTCGTAATTCTTCATTAAGATTGCAGATATGTTAAAAGTATAAACATAATGAAATATCCGAAAAATTATAACTAGAAAGTACTAGAAGGTATGAAGCAAGTACTGAATAGAATCCAGTACTCATTAATCATTTCTGGGCATTTGAAGGAAGTTATAATAATAATAATAATAATATTGATAATAGGTGTATTAATAATATTATAATATTAAATATACTATTATATCATTAAATATTAGCATTAATTAATAATAATAATACAGGTAACGTATTTTATTTTTACAGTCCAATCTGCATCCCTCCTACTTTAAAATTTGTAAAAATTGTTAGTCTTTCCATTTTATCTTTAGCTAGATATATAATAAGCTTGCAAGATCCAGCAATTTCACATAAACGTGATTGTTATTAATATACAATTAAAACAAATGTAATTATCTATCAGCTTCACATTCAGCCAATTTATTTGCAAACAGATGTAATTCCTCTCTTTAATGTTCAACTAAATTTAAATGATACTGACTTCACTGTGGTAATTTCTTAGGCTTTTTATCATAAACTTATCGCATCTCTCTTTTATATAATTATTTTATTAGTTTTGACAGTAATAAGACATAAAAAAAAAAAGCTTTGATAAAAAAAGTAGAACTAAAAATGAGTCAACTTTCTATAAGAAAGAGATACATAAATATAATAGATAAACTTAAATACAGTGAAGAAAAAAAAATCTTTTGTTTAGAAATTAAAAAATCACAATTAAAAAATAATGAAAATAAAATGAGGTAAAAATGAACAAGAAATAGTAATGATAATTAATACTGTAGGAATCTACCATCAAGATCAAATCGAAACTAACATCTATCAAAACTTAATTTGTTATAAAATTTCTTTCTTTAGTTTTATTATTTATATATATGAAAATATCTTTTAACTGAGAGTAGGATGATGTTATTTTAAATAGATTTTTCAATGTTAAGTCTGTTGAAACAATATATTTGTCAATAGATTGATCTTTGATTAGGGCGAGGGTGGCGAAGCAAGAACAAGGAAAGTGTAAAATCAGTGCAACAGTTACAAGCAGAGCAAAACTGATCTTAATTGAATTTATAAGTTAAGCTATTTATCTATCTCTCTTTTTATTGCTTAAATTCAATCAACTTGTAATCTGCGTGAAGTTACAATTTACGTTTCCAATAGTTCAATTACATAATTACCGAATCACTAATAAAGTTTATTAATACAACTAGCCAAAAAGGGCAGGAACTATTATACTATTATTTTCTGAGAATTTGATTTTTATTAAAATCAATAGTCTGTCATTAGGCCATCTTTAATTGGTTTACTTATAATACTGACAGTATTACTTGGTATACTGATAATTAGGAATATTCAATTTATCAGACTATAATCACATTTCCAACACGTAATACACAATTTGAACAGAGAATTTATTTCCTCAGAATCGAGATCAAACACTCAGCTAGACTTTGCTTATGGTTAGCCTTCGTGACAGTGAGTGCGCGAAAATAGAACTGCGGTCCACTTATTTTCGAGTTTCATCGGCTAAGTGATTTTGAGGGGGGCCCACAGAGAATACAGAGGCGGAGCCCTCAGTAGAAGACCGTAAAATATTGAAAAAATATATGTGAGTGTTTCCCGCTACGTGCATTATTATACGCTATACTAAAGTGGCCACCATAAGTACATAATTATCAAACTCTCTATTTTATATTAAAGAAATCAGGTAAAATATTTAATAAGCGCCTCTGTATTGAGTCTTGAGTTTTATCTTATTTCACCAAAAGCATTATTCCATTAGCTCAGCCTAATACTTACAATTAAACACTACAAGCTACAAAAAAAACGTTTGATCTTATAAAATCATAAGAGGCCTATATTAAGAAAGACATTGAAGTATAATTTCTCTAAAGCACTCGAAGCGCAAAAAAAAAATAAAGAGATTTAGTCATCGGAAAAAAATATCATACTAATATTATTTTTACTTGAAGAAAATTATTCTATACATCACATCAAAATCAAATAGATGAAAAGAAGTCAATTCCTTTCTGAGAATTCTAATTTCAGCAAAAGTTAGCAGCTTGTTATAAACTATTACCCATATAAAATAAATACTTACTACTTACATATAAAAATAAGTGGTTGCGAGAAGCACCCTTTCCTTATGAAACCACCATATAAGTTCCAAAGGCGGAAAATGCTAGAACGAAAAAGCCTTTGAAAACATTGTAAATCTTAAATAACTGAGGGTTTTGAATCAATAATAACCTCATGTTCCTTCATCCATTGTTTGAGTAAGCCGAATGCTTCCTCAGCATCAATAGTGAAGTATCTTTTAATTTGTTTAAGAGTCTTTCTATATTCATCATCAAGTAAATAATAAAATTGAATATTTTTCGCCATTGATAGTTTTAAGAGAGAAGCAGAAGTAAAGTGAGAACAAGTTTCTACTAAAATTGGCAGCGTTACTTCCACCTGCATCTTTCATTTTTATGTTTAGGTACTGCATTATGCCGGTATGGGAGGTTATATTTAAGGTTTTAATATTTGAGATATCTTAAATCTCGATTCTGATTTATCGGAAAGGCAATATTGTTATAAGATCGTATGGAACAACAAAAAAAATTTCATTAAAATAATTACTCATAAACTGTATTAATTTAGAGAAGGACAAGCAAGAAAGTTCTATAACTTAATAGAATATCCATCTTTTTGCAGCTTAAATACAATCATTTGAAAAAGAAAGAAAGATACTAATGACTAAAAGATAATATAATTTTACAAGAAATTTAGTCGTCTTTACATTTCAATTTAGTGTCACATTTAACTCCTGATAATTTTAATACCAAAGTAAAAAAAAAAAAAAAATTATTTGATATAATAATTTAATAATTTCTCAATAGGCAGCGCTACGATTTTTTCTTCCAATGTAATAAAATTCTTTGGTAGATGGCGTTTGCTGCATGAGATTAATATACTGAAATTCATTTATTAAAATTCTGACCAAAGTCAAACTTGATTAAAAAATTTTCTCCTACAAATTGATTGTTAGATTAAATTAAAATTACAAATTTTTAATATTTATATAATAATAATTGTTCTACACCCACAAATTGTTTTTAATATACAGATTAATGTTATATAGGCTATAGTCGGGAATGGACCCTCAATTCATATGATGAAATTTTTTCATGTTACAATACACTATTCTCTTAAAAAAAAAACTGCTATCAATTTTTCACGAAAAAATCGAACATTGAAAATGTTTTATTGGTTCCAACCACCACCTCCCGCAATTTACTGCCACTATGCTCACTTGGTGTGACAGTTTTGTATGTCGCTTTTCGCGTTCAGTTTTCACGGAATAGGTCTCAGACGTAAAGATTTCTATAGTTAAAAACACTTATAATACACATTGAAAGCGGTATAATTACAAATTTTAAAAATACAGCAATACTACAACGTTTCAAAGTTTTATGCAATATGAATACAATATGCAATATGCTAGTCAATTAAGCGGATTTATAATCATGAACGATGCGCCGTTATAGTATAAATAAATTTTGAATCAATATTTTTAGAAAGTTTTTTTTTGTAATTTAAGGCGTGTCACCACATCTCAAGTCATTTGCGCCCAGAGCCTTCTCAGTGCATTGCCGGCCTTCGGATAATGTTCTCTCGTTACAGACAATACTGGGCCATCATCAGTCAGTGAACCGCAGAGGCTCCTAGGAAGAGAAAAATATCTAAGGGCAGCATGCTGGATCAAACCCGGGACCCGCATTGCTAATCCAACGTGCTACCACTGAGCTAATCCCTTCTCTGAAAGCGTTTGGAAAAAAAGTAGAATCTATACGAAACACTGATCCGAGCGAGTATGAGTTAAATTGACGTGGGGTTATTTTTTTTACTTTTTTATTTCTCAAACGGTGGCTGGGTAGTTGGGCCTTCCGAGATAAAAAGATGAAAGATAGTTTCGTGAAAGAAGAGATGACGAGACGAAAGATAGTTTCGTGGGGAGGAAAAAGAAAGCGCGGAGGCGAAGCCACCGATTAAGAAATATAAGCCCCTGATTGAAGATATAGAACGAAATGCTTTTTATGTTATTTCCGTTTTTAAAAATTATTTTGCATTTCATGTCAAATGCAAAATAATTTTTTAAAAACGGAAGTAACGTATTATTAAGCAAAGCATTATGGTTTAAATGATGGATATAGATTACAAAAAAAACTGTAGAATGCGCTAGTTTCTGGGGATCTGTTTCTTTATTTCAAACGGGTAAAAACCCAGTTACAATAATTACCAATAATAAATACCAATAGTTACTAATAATAAATTGTCAAATATAAAATCGAAAATATAAATATATTCCCGATTTTTACCGTTATATATTTTATTGCTTCTGGTATCACTGCTTCTAGATAGTTTTTGGTACATTTTTTGATTTGAGTAGTTAGTATTCCAAAGAAAAGAGAACTTGTTAAGAGATTTAAGTGTTCCACTACTGATTTGTAATGAAGTGCAACAAAGTTTTTATTCAGTGATTGTTGTCTCTTTTTGAAGAGTTCAATTAGTGTTAGAACACTTAAAATGGAAAAAATTTAGAAGAGAAGTCCATCAAGGTATATTTTGATGTTATTATATAGAATCACTACAATTTCTTACATTAATTTGGAATTTTTAACTCTGTCCTCCAGAAATAATATACCTAACATTTATTTTTAATAAATAGTTGCTAAATAACCGCATTATTTATTAAAAATTTTGAAATTAATATCAGCGTACGAATTTTAATTAAAGGTCATAGCGAAAGTTTCTCTCTCTACAGAATTACGGCACTAAAGCTTTGCTGTGTTGGATGAGAACACCATCTGTAGCTAAAGCTAGCGAACTGACTCTATGAATATGTATGGCATAACTGCTGGTAAAGTTTTAGTATAAAGTCTGTAGAATATTTCAACATGTTTCCACCTATAAACAGTCAACTCAATTGTTTTCATTTTCCATATGTTTTTGTTTGTCTCAAATTTTATGTATAAATTCCTAATATGCAATGTTAATTTAATCTAAATAAAGTTTCAAATTGTTGGTGTAGAACAAATCCCTTGGGGAATGCTGCTTAAAACTTCTTTTTTTTTTTTGATTGATGTCTTTATTTTATATCATAAACAATTATTTGACCATAATTTTCTCATTTGTATTTGGTTGAATTCTTCCGCAACCCAGCAATAAGTGTTTTTCTATTTAGAATCACTTTGTTTGTATCTTTGTCTTTCATTCTATGTGTTAGTAATTTGGCTAGGGAGCGCTAGAAAAGAATATAAACAGGGATTTATTTTGTTGTATGGCAACCCTGATTCTGTGTTAATAAAAAAGAGAGTCTTTTCGTATTGCATTGTTTTAAGCATTTCTGAATGTTAATAAAGAAAAGCTGTAAGTGTATGTTCAACAAAATTATAATTTACTCTTTTACATTCTGTTTTTATTTCTGTTACCAGACATGAGTATAGGATAGAAAATAAAAAGTAAAGCAATGGTTTCCTTACTAATTAGAGGATATCATTTCCATAGATCAGTTTTAGTGGACTGCATACAAATATCATGGAAAAATAATAAATCATTTTCTCTAATATGTATGTAACAAATTTAAAACATAACCTATGTTCAATAAATTCTTAATAATATTAAAAAAAATATGAAGCCTATTTACTATTTTCACGGCATCAGAGTGAGTGACTTTTCGATGACTTGGGATTTTGGAAGAGATCATCAATGTCCTTATTGATAAATTTTAAATTTTTATGTCCATATCTGGCATTTGACATTTTTAATCCCACATTTTTCAGGAATAGGTCATTATCTCTAACAGTATTTGTATTTTGATGATAGTTTGACTTTCATAGCTTCTTTATCTCACTTGTTTCTTTACAAAATTTGCATCTAATTATTGCAAACTCGCCGGATATAAAAATGAAAAAAACCTTCTTTGGCAATAACATTTTTCTGCAAAATTAATCCTTTTCAATAAAATCAGAACTTTCTTTGTTAAGGAGTTTGCATCCGATAGAAGGCTTCAGACTTATGTGGGTTACTTGGAAGAACGGGTCTATGTAAAAATAAACCAAAGAACAATTGAAGAACTTAAGAAAAACATTCGAGCTAAATCCGTCGTTTAGGTCCTGAAACCTAGAAGGTAAGGTCATGGAATTTTTTACACGTTATCAACTTGAAAAATATCCATTAATTATATTTCCAAATAAAATAATGAACAAACAAACATGTCTTTGTGAAAGTAATTTTTGTTTCCTATCATTTCTTTCAGTAGCCACCCATTACTATTTCATTTAATTGAAAAAAGGTTTTAATACAAAAAAATACATTATTTTTTCCTACAATTTGCGGTGCTGCCACCTATATAATATTAACGTACATTAAATACTTTGCTAGAATTCCAATTTAGTAGAATATTGATTAACCGGTGGTGCAACATACAAAAAAAGAGTTTCTGCATTTTTTTGGAATTTTCTCGAAAAGGGTCACAATGATTTTCTTTAAACTTGGTATGTTAAACTCGTATACATAAATAAACCTATCATCTATTTACATATTATATAAGATAGATAATAATTTATTTAATAATGATTTATAAAAGTATATTAGGTTTATTTATATTTATGAGTTAGCATTCCCAAATAAATCTATAAATTTATATTTGAAACACTTTTCCTAAAAAAAAATTGATTTCAGAGTGGTCTGTATTAAAGTTTCGTTGAATATGTGGATGGGTCCGCAATGATGGATAACAAATATTCCGTCGTAGCATGCATATTTATTTTTGTATCTGACCGGTTTCGGGTTTTCATCTATCGTCAGAGCAAATTCACCAAGTTCATGTAGAGAGTATCCATGGTTTGTTGATATACAACCAACAAGTGTGAGTGTAACAGAAACGTTACATTGAAGTGAACTCTCTACACGAACTTGATGAATTTGCTCTGACAATGGATGAAAATCCGAAACCGGTCAGGAACAAAAATAAATATGCATGCTACGACGGATAAAATACCAGATGTTATGAGATTTGCTAGTGGCAGATAGCTAACGCTGCGATATCATGCCATTTACATTCAGTAGCCACCAACAGCAATAATCCCCATCGCAAGCCAGAGAATTTCAATTATAATATATTATAACTTAAGAAGAAAATGTGATTATTTGTAATTAAACATGAAGATTATTTTTTAATTTTAATTAGGAAAAATCAACCAAATAAAAATATATAGTCATAATACTAAAGCGAAAAATTGTAGCCCTTGTCTAAACGGTGCTCACCAGTTGGTATGGTATCTTGAAGCGTACCTAGATAAGAGGCTTACTTGGAAATCCCATACAAGACATAAACGTATTGAATTAAATAAAAGGTACAAACTTCTAAGGAGGCTATTTGGCGAACGCTCAAAACTAACACTTTTCAATAAAAGACCTTATCGATCTCTTCTTGGCTTCATGTGGACTTACAGACTCGAGCTTGACGAAACGTTAGACGATCTAACATTAATAAAATATAGACTCTATACTCTAAGATTCTCCGCCATATCAAACTCTCTAACTCATCAAAATGACCTTAAAATTCCCTTCGTTTTTGAACTTTCAAATCTGGTTACAATAGATTCCGTTCAAAAACACGGTTTACAATAGTTCGTTCAAGCTGAAGTGCCGTTGGTCATATGGCCAACTTTTGACTAATGATGGTCATGACTGGATCACATTTACATATTGTTCCTTCTAGAACAGTTGTAAGCATTCAATAAAAGCTTAAAAAAAAAATAATAATAATTAGTTAATTTTTTTGCATTAGCACAACTAACCATAAAATCGAAGCAGTGGCTTATTCAGAAAATTATTAAAATCAGGCTTGTATAACACAAAAAATTCTCACACTCAAATTGTTCTTCCTGTTATTGCACTTCTCATCATTCTAATTTGACAGATTCTCTTCTGCCTCGGATGTTAACTAATTGTTTAGTGGCCCTTTATCTCAGTGCATTTATATATATATAATAATAATTTTTAACAAGAAAGAAAAGCTTCCCATTTCCATGATAACATAATAATAGTAATTATTTTTTTCCATATTTTGAACTTAGCTAAATAAAGTAAGCGATGTGGCGCTCGGATGTAATGCGGTAATGGATACGATCTCTGATCTTGGCCTTGCATTTATAAAATGTAGTAATTTGAATAATCAAGTTTGCTAACTAACCACGTAAGTCCACGACACTTAGTCGGTAGTTGGACTAAAGCCTGACTGAAATAAGTCTGTCTGTAATTTACTTTACTTTGTTTTTTCTTTTCTTAATCATTTCTTACCGCAATGTAAAATTACATTTTTTTTTTTATGAAGAAAAACGGAAAAACTGTGATTATTAACACAATTTGTGCAAACGATAATAGCAATTAAAATGCTTTAACTAAGACTAATAATCTTTATAATCTCATATCTGGCAATAGTAGTAGTATAATAGCCCCTGTTTTAGTCATCATCAACCAAGCAGAAGATGCCCATATGAGATTATCCTTTGCCTATCACCATGGCAATTTGTATATGGGATTAAATAAGATTATATTTCAAGTTGATTTATGTCATTATGACCTAGTTACTATATTAGGTTTTCCATTGTTATTAGTTATTAGGATTACGTAATTGTTAATAGACTAAAAACTTAACAAACAATCGGAGATTAATTTGCAATTTACTAGCCAATCAGCTGATAGACATGTTCAATTATAGCTTTTAGATTTGGGATGACTTAGTATGAACTGAATAAATAGTAAACCAAGAGGAAAACAAACCATTAAAATTATCTTTTTTAATGATTATTGTTAAAGTAATTTATCACTTGTTATAGCTTCTGCTTAATTTGAAAAATATCCCTTAAGAGTAAAATATTATTCAGTTATAAGATAAGAGCTGGAGAAAATTAACAGAGTACATCTTATTTTAACGAAAATCAATCAATAAAACAGTGTTGTTTACTTCTGAATTTATTTGTACATTCATTGTTTAAATTATATTAAATATGGCCTCAGATTTCCACCACAGCTAGAAACTGTAAATAATAATAAATAAACAACAAACATTAGAAATAATCTTGTTAAAAGAAAAAACAAATAAAAGCTATGATCTAATAATTTTTATACAACTAAGTAGCAACTCCTTCTCTTGTTCTGACAATTAAACTGAATAACCTTCCCTTTTATACTATCAAATTATCCTGAAGTCATTTTTAGCCTGCCAAGGTATGCTCTAAACTGCATTATTGGAATATAATGCATGAATATAATTTGAATATTCTATTGGATCAAGTTTTGGGTAGGAGATGAAAGTTGAAGTCTTTGAATTATTGGTTCACCAAGCGACCAGGTGCAGAGATTATACGGTGCATCAGTAAAAAAATATTCTTAACAAAAGGGCTGAATGGAAAAATATATACTTCTAGAATGTCTGTGATATAACTGTGTTACGATGGTGACCTCTAAAAATTTAAATTTTAAACTCCTCCTTCCTGCAACATAATTGAGTCACTACACACTCATTCTTAAGAGATGTTACGGCTGCCTAGAATACTTCTGGTGTGCTTCCCAGGAATTCTCTTATATTTATTCTCCTGCATTCTGTTGAGTTTATTATTAATCAGGACTCAGTTAATAAGTAAATTTCTACGATCACCTGAAGGCAACTTGTACTTTTGAACAAAATAGGTGTTCGGTATTTAATGCAAATTCAAATTTGCCGCCAACGGCGTACAATAATTTTATTTTGGAGGGGGGTATTGTACTAGCTTGATAATAATTTACTAATTGATTAGGCTGTGTCCTAGGTGTAGAGAGGGGGTAACCTATGCATTTTCTCCGTTAGTCGCCATTGTAATGTTGAGAATTTGAAAATTGAAGTGATTGACTTATATGGCGATGAGCTGTGGGTTGTGCTAAACCCAAACATTTTCAACTATCTCTGCAAGTTCAAGTAATGTGTGATGGTTCGGATATCAGTGTTATTCTTGTTATTAAGTTCAAGGAATATTCCAAAATCGTCAAGATACTACAGAAGTGGTAGTCCTAAGGAAGATCAAGGAGGGAAAGATTTTCACAGGCTAGTAAATTTATTAAAAATAAATGATTTACTTTTCTTAAAATTATTCCTTAATTAGAGTTATGCTTCATTACTTATAATTGCTACATTAGAGTTATTGTTCATTACTTTCTCTTATTCAGAACATAAAATTCCTCATTAAAATATTTATTCACTGTGAATTTTAAGTCAGCTGTTATTTGTGCAGTTTATGTTGTAATGGGAACTTATGCGATAGGCTTGTTAGAATAATGCATAGTAATAGAATATAGAAAATATCATATGTAAGTTTTTAAATGATTTTTTATGGTAAAAGATATTTCTTCGACTTTCTTATTAGTAGATTGTTGTAGGGGATTATTGCACTGCGACCTGAAAGATCTATTGTACTCCCCGAAGCCTTCTCAGTGCATTGCCGGCTTCCAAGCACTGCTACAGACAACACTGCCTATCACCGGACAGTGAGTTGTAGAGGTTCCTAGGAAGAGAAAATCTAAGGATAGCGTGCTGGATTCGAACCCGGAACCTACGCGTTGCTAGTCCAGCGCGCTACCAGCGAGCTACCAGCGAGCTAATCACTTCTTTCTCCCTTGACATTGGCCAGTTAATTAAGGACGGATAGCCTAGTTTGTGTACTGTGCTTGTCCTTGTCTGTAAAGAGTAAAGTGTATGCAGTTTAAGTGTATTGTATACTGTATTGTGCATGGACTACTGAACTGTGGTAACCCGTGGGGCCGCTATTCCCCAAGTAAACTACATGCAGCAGATACGCTACTTACTACATACGCTACTTACTACTTAGTAAATAATTATTTATTAGAAATTTAAGAATTAATTATTTAAATATTTTATAAGATTATTATGTTGGTAATTAAAGTAATTTACATAATCTATATTAGTTAGATTATATTTCAGCTAATATGTGTAAAGGCTGAACTGTGTAGATGTAGGTGGGTTAATGAGAATAAATCCAATCTTATTCCCCCCCTCACGCCCACTCTATCTCAACGAACTCCTTTATGTAATGTAATTTCTAAAGCAGTTCTGAATTGCTAGAATTCATTACGATCCAAGCTAGTATTAATTATATAAATGGAACAGTGAATTGTTGCTCTATATATATTACTATATATATATTACAGCTATATTATATATATATATATATATGAGGCAAGTCTTGGGTTGATGTTATTCAGACTTCAACTATGCACAAAATAGCTAAGGGTTTTAGTACCAGCTATTTTCTCTCACCATAATATGTGATACTTCCATAAACGGTATTATTTTCATCTTATTGCTAATATCATTTTTGTGCTTTTCTTTTTTACAAGAATTTTATTTAGGCAGTTAAATTTTTCAAGTCTTAAAAAAAGTAGATGAAACTATTGTAAGTTAATGAACATTTTCTTGCCTTAGCATGAGAGAAATTATTGCCATAAGTCAGATTTTTGAGTTTAAGTACTAACAGAAGTTCACGTTTGAGGTTTTTTAAAATTTTTAA
The DNA here is from genome assembly GCA_011037195.1 of Triatoma infestans. Classification (NCBI taxonomy): domain Eukaryota; kingdom Metazoa; phylum Arthropoda; class Insecta; order Hemiptera; family Reduviidae; genus Triatoma; species Triatoma infestans. The sequence goes on along the minus strand of JAAEAF010005359.1, from coordinate 35,964 downwards.
TTTTTATTTTGTCTTTAATGCGTGGGGAAGAGATTAAAGAGTAAATCAATCGGAGAAAATCACAGGAATTCGATTGTTGTGGACAGGTTTTGAGAATGGGATTTGCCAAAGTTTTTAGGGACATCAGTAACTACACTTACTGATAAATCTAACAATATCACATATTAAGGACTTGCAGGAGATAGCATTTAACCTTTCTCATCACTCACACACATATATTCATTAATATTTTACAAACTCTACAGACAGTACTGCCTGTGAGGACATTGAAAAATGGCTAACACGCAAACACACAATATATTGGCAAAATATTGCTGGGCTGAGGCACGCTAAGATTTTCCTCGAAGGCCCCTCAAAGACTCGCACAAACTATCTCCTCGGCAGAACAAAATTGGATCGAAGGAGAATTACTGTCCTAGTTACAGGGCATTGCCTTTTAAGGAAACATCTGCATAATATAGGTCTCTCTCTGCGGACCCATTTTGCAGGAAATGCGGACAAAAGGGTGAGACATCGTTTCACCTTTTCGGAGAGTGCGTGCACTACGCTCGCAAATGATTCCCGAAATTTGGCGCCCACATTCTGGATCCGAAGGCGGAATCAGCCATTTCACTCGCCTCAGCTCTGACGTTTTTTTAATAATACAGGGCGGGCTGATGTGAGGCGCCTTTACGGGGTGCACAATGGGCCCATATGAGGTCTGAGTGCTGAACCTCATTTTGGAGGCCCCGAGTTTCTGGTTTAGATTAGATAAGGACTCTACAGACTGAACAAAATTAACACTAATCGTAAGTGAAGTTGACTAGTGGCCATTTTCTTTCTACATGTTACAAATTCTATTAATTTTTACTTTCTCTAACTGCTGTTAGAGGAAGTATTGTAATTGCGTCAAATTTTCTCTATCGAGTTCTCACCGGAAATACAACGTTTACAGAACCCTTGAGTCCAAAAACAAGTGATTTTCAGGAAATGGTCTGTGTGCGCGCGTGTGTGTACAGAATAGCTCAAAAAAAAAAGTGCAGAACGTTCATACTTGGCATTCCAATTGGATACCATCATGAGATCCGATAGGAACTTATCTATCAAAATTCCGAAAACAGAAATACCACTTTACTGATTGGATTTTTTTTTTAGTTTCTTGCAATTTTCTCGACGACGGTTCTATTTTCTTTAAACTAAGTATATTTACATACGTATAATGAGCTATAATTTATATTTGAAACATTACTCTGGGATAATTCATTTAAGGGAGTATTTTGGGAAGGGGAGGGGGTTATGTTTTTCTCTAAAGTGTTATTTCAATTTATTATATAACTGTTATCTCATCTAAATAATTAAAAATCGGTTGACCGGAAGTGTGATTTTACTGAAGTTACTTTAGTTTTCTACAATTTTATTCAAATAAATTTTAATGGATTTCATTAAATTTGTTACTATGAATACAGAGCCTACCGGAGCCTACTTTTATTGGGGAACTTTTTCCCAAGAAAGTTCATTTAAGAAGTTTTGGAGTGGGAGAAGAGTGTATGGTTTTCTTCAAAAAAGTAAATATTAAATTTAAATTATCCAATTAATATAAAATTGGAGAAAGTAAATATTTAGTAAAACGTTTTATATATTTTTCAATAAAATTGATTTTATGATTTCTTGACAGCAGCTTGTCGAGAAACAATACATCTCAAATATGATAAATCTATATAATTCTAAGGACATTTTTGTTTTGTGAAAATTTGGAATTTAATTAAAGTTTGTCAATAGAATTTTGTTGAAAAAATCATGCTTTTTTTTAGATTGTTATAGAGGATTATTGCAGTCCGACCTGAAAGATCTATTGTGCCCCCTGGAGCCTTCCCAGTGCACTGCTAGCCTCCGAGCAGTGTTCTTTAGCTATAGACAACACTGCTCATCACCGGACAGTGAACTGTAGTGGCTCCTAAAAAAAGAAATTCTAAAGGCAGCAAGCTTGATTCGAAGCCGGGACCTCCGCGTTGCTAGTCCAGCGCGCTATACTGACCTAATCCCTTCCTTCTCCCTTGGCTTACGTGAATTAACTAGGGACGGAAACCCTAGTTTATGTAGTGTAATAGTCTTTGCCTGTTAAGTTTAGAGTGTATGTAGTTTAAGTGTATTGTGTACTGTTCTGACGAAGCGTATGGAGTACTGAGCTGTGCTAATCCGTGGGATCGCTACTTCCCAAGTAACTGCATGGAACAGATTCCCCTTGCGGGCAAAAAAAAAAAAAATTAATATGAGATTATTCCACGAATTAAGAAAATTTGGCTAGTGGAGTATCTGAGAATCATAATAAAAGGAAATTAGTTTTCTTCCTAGTGTCAAGTTGGATTTCTCTATTAATAAAAAAGGATAAGTAATAATCCGAAACTGTTCTAAAAGCTAGGCAACGACATGCACTCTTATTTTGTTAAGTGATCGTCTTGTAAAGGAAGTCCTATAACAGTAAAATTCATAACCTTAAAGTTTCTTAAAAAGCGACCTATTGTTTTTTTTATTTATAGTGAGAAGCATGTTATGAATTAGCATAGTGTATGGCGCATACTAGTACTGCATATATATTGTGCATTTCATTGAATGGGACTGGTGGGTGTAAGTATTACGTCAGCTGTTGTAGCGAACAGTATTCACAGAAGAAGTCGATATATAAGTTATCCCCACTCTTTTGCACACCTATCTCCAATATGTTATATTGAAATAGCTTCTTTTTTTTTAACTTCTAGTCATTATAGTAGTAGTAGTAGTAGCGGCGTATATAGAGCCATGCCAGGTATCTCTTAGGCACGACTAAGGTGTTACCTTATTGAATATTATTAGACTGGATGATTTTTTCTATTATTCTGACTGTTTTATTAAAAATTATCTACGCTATATTTATATATTTATACTTTCTCATGTAAGAGTAAGTATTATGATCGTGTCAAATTTTCAAAATCGTATCTTCACCGGAAACACATTTTGTAGGCTCCTGAATTAAAAAAAAAATTCTAAAGTGAAATGCTCCAGCGAAATTCTTACTAAAATTCCAAAGGGAAATTAATGTTTCCGGTCCGCCAAAACATCTTAAAAATCAAATTATTATTCCGTGTTTCAAATAAAAATGAACAGTTTTTATATTATGTATATTTGGTACTCCTCTGTTTAAGGAATAGCATTATGGGGAAAAACATAAAAAAAACAACCTATTCTTTATTGTTGAATTCCGGTTTAATCGATTTTCTTCCGGTCACTGTTACCACAGAATTTTTCTAGTAAAGTGATGGCGATGTTTAAAGGAAAACATAAAGCTGAAAAAAAATCATTTAGTAATGTTTTGTGCACTTCCTGTTTGGAGGTTGTAGGAAATTAAATAAATTATTCGACTTCCCAATCAAAGAAGTTTTAGACACGTTAAATGTTGAAATAGAATAATTATTTAGAGAGATAATTTGGGTTAATTAATCAAATTTACTTCGTGAATATCACTAAGTATCATCTATCATTATCACGTAATTATCAATTATCCAGTTTTCATACTATTTAAATAAATAAACTAAATCTCTAATTTTGTGAAGAATTCAATAACAGAAATATGTATTTTGAAGTCACCTAAGATCGAAAAAAATGTTTTGAATGAATGTTTTATTTGTGTATGTATACCTACATATATGAAACAAAATATTTCAAAAACCAGAAGTCAAAGGAAGTTTAAGCTTTGATATAATATACGTATAGTTAGGGAAGGGAATAGCTAAGTGGTTAGCGTATTGGACTACTACGCCGGAGGTCCCGGATTCGAGTCCGGCTGCGGATGACCTTAGTTTTTTTTTCTTCATAGGTGCCTCTACAGTTCACTGTCCAAATGGCGGCTTGTTGTTGTGAGGGAATGGAAGAAGGCGGTATCATTCCCGAAGGCAAACTAGCCAATTTCCTCCTACAAAATAGATACCCTGGGACTCTATCATCATCACTGCCATATCTTGATCACCCCGAAAACTTTCCGGCGCGGAGACAGAATTAAGTCCACGGAGGGGAACAAGTCCCCTACTTAAAGGCCTAGAATAGTCATTGGCCCGGCCATGGACAAGCAACGCCTGAACATGACATACGATTTTACCACATCCTCCTGACACCAGCAACGAACTTTCCATGTCAGTCCAGATGCAGTGCATTGGGAAGGCTCCGGCCGCCAATGACCATAGATGTTGACGCGCCTTAAATAAAAAAAAAAAAAAAAAAAAAAAAAAAAAATTAAGTTACCGCCATCACACCTGAAAAGAAAGTTTGGGCCGAAATCCAATCAATCCAGTTTTTAATTATTATTAAGAATTTTAATTATTATTTGATTATGAGTTTTATTATTATTTAATTTATGATTTTTTATTTACACATATAAATGTCGATGTTATATATAAGTAATTTCGAGGACTGAATTTAAAATTTAAAGAAAATATGTCAATTGCCAGTTTTACAATAACTGTATTTAAGTAACTACGATAGGAGAAAGACGTGTGAATACTTCACACCAGATTTTTGTGGTTCTGTGTTGACCAATAATAATAATAATAATAATAATAATAGTAATAATAATAATAATAATAGTAATAATAACAAGAACAATAATAGTACTACTCTGCTTTGTGTTGAAAGTATTTTTGTTAGTGGATGTTATTGTTAAAAAAGAAAGCACAGCTTTTCTTTACCATCAGAGAAAAAGGCACATTACATTGGAACGTGTTTCACACAGTTTCCTTTCTGGTAAGCCCTTTCACCCACTCACTACATGCTAGTAAGTACACAGTGTTTGAGTGGGGGGGGGGGGGACTTGTTTAGGACAGCAGGGCAGCCAACTTCTACAATAACCATAATAATTCATTTTAAGTACTTTATATATATATATATATTCTAGTTTCTAGTATTCTAATTTCATAAATATTATTCTTATCTAGTTATTCCTAGTCAAACTGAACTTCTTCAGTTTTAACGTATTTTATTTAAAATAAATAGCTCCGGTCATAATAAATGGTGGGGGAGAGATTTTTACGTGTTTTATAACTCCTCCCAAACAAAGCTTGTGAAAATTTTAAATTTAAAATAATTGACAGACTTCATATCAGTTTTACTCAGAAAAATATTTCAAATCAAAGTGATTTGAGTTTTTTAATCTATGCAGCAAGCATAGCAAGTTTAATTTATAATGGAGCTGTTGAGAAGAGAAATTGGGTTTGATTGAATAAATGAGGTATGAAGACACTGTTATAATGTAGCTATAAGTTTACACAAACTGCACTGACTTTATAATGAAACTGATAGAATAAAAGGTGGAAGTAGAGATATGACACGATGCGATGTATGGTTGAATCTGATAGATATCCTCTAGATAGATTCTCAGTGGCTTATCTACACAGGTTCTCCCACTCTAGCTTGCTTAAGTCAGAGAGTAGTCTCTGTTAACCAGAGAGAGCCTCTCTTTTCTCTGCTGGATGCCATTCTACTGAAGTTTACACAAACTGCACTGGACTTTATAATGAAACTGATAGAATAAAAGGTGGGAGTAGAGATATGACACGATGCGATGTATGGTTGAATCTGATAGATATCCTCTAGATAGATTCTCACTGGCTTATATACACAGATTCTCCCACTCTAGCCTGCTTAAGTCAGAGTGTAGTCTCTGTTAACCAGAGAGAGCCTCTCTTCTCTCTGCTGGATGCCATTCTGCCGGATGCCATTACATTAATGAAAATCGTTATAACTGTTTTCGAAAAAAGCTTGTGCACTTTTGGTTAACCGATTTTATTCTAATTTGAAATTCTATTAATGCTTGTAAAGTATTCATATTTTATAGGTAGTAAAACCATGTATTATACTGAATTAGTATTTCAGAGGGAAGCATAACTTTACTGTCCCCCCACCCCACCCCAGAACCCTAAAAAAATCAATTTCCCTTGAAAATGTTTCAAATAAAAGTACGCGATTTTCTCTTTCACTTCTGTATAAAAAGTATGGTTCAATCCTGATAGAATATTTAATATTGGTAGAATAAGAAGTTTAATGAAAATCGGTTAACTGGAGAAATGCAACTTTACAAAATAGGTTTTTGAGTTTATTATTCTGAATTTTTGTGAAATACGATTATAATGATTTCCTTTAAACTTGGGATTGCTAACTGCATAGATATAAACCTATCACTTTTATTTGTTTATATGATTTTTTTTAGGTAGGTAATTCTGTGGAATTTGTGGCGTTCAAATTCATGGGAATTTAGTTAGTGGCGCTTCCTCTGGACTAACGGGGTAGTCAGAGGGACTACTAACCTGTTAGTGTAGAGGTAGTTTAAAGGAAATTGATCATTCTATGTATGTATTATTATTTTTGTAGATAGATAATTTATTTGTTTAAACTTCAGTTTTTACAAATAGAGATGGGTCAGTATAATAAATAACAAAAATGAAAAATAAATTTAGAATACTAAAATCAAGGTAAAATAAAACATAACTCATTTAGTTTAAAAAAATGAAACAAACTACAAAAATAAATTAAAAGAAATTAAATATGTTACCTAAATTATATATTAAATAAATAAAAGACACTTCATCGGAAACAAAAACAAACTGAAAAGAAATAATTCTGGACAATGCTAAGAAAATAAATATACATAAAACTTGGAACTATAAAGGCACTTTAGAGTAAATCAAATGAAACAAATCACACGGAATTACTAATTTATAAGTTTCCTTAGTGACATGGCGTGTAGAAAGTAATTGTAAATGTTGTTCAGTTTTTGAATGTGATGAAGATCGCTTAATAGTGAGCTTACAGCGCATTCATAGTCGTGCAAGTATAATAATCTTAAATGATTCAAGGCAGGACAAGTAAAAAAAATATGGTTCAACGATTCTGGCGCTTTGTTACATAAAATACATATCTCATTAGCCATAATCGAATTGTATCTACCAGAGATGGAAAATCTTAACAAGTTGTCTGAAGACAACCGGATTTGGCATATAAATTTAATTTTTTTAAATTTTACCGTTCATGTTATTAGTTAAGAACATGAAGAAATCAAAATCAAAATATCCTTGAATAAGGTTTATCCTTATTCTACCAATTAGGATTCTAAATCGACGGTAACTCTCTGACTCACCTAGTGTGCTCACAGTCCTGTAAATTGTATTGTACTGAGAGTTGAGAGCACGATTTATATATATCCAATGACAAACAATGATTTCTCATTCTCAGTACCAAGTCCGATAGGCTAGACTGAACAGTGCGCAAATCCTGTTCCAACCAGAAATTGTCAGCACCGACTCAATTGTAAACCCCAGTTGCAATCAATTGACACCCCTTTTCCTTCTGACCATATTCAAAAAACAGATCCTAGGCAATCTAGAATCGGGCATTTGCAATAATTTCACCCACCTCTTAAGCATAGCCATGAACAGCGGCACTTTCAACCATTCACATCCAGTTTCCAATCGAACCAAATAATGAGGCGTGTTTGTGGGCAAAGACAACGTGCTCATCAAGAAACGCGTTTGAACCGCTTCAACCCATTCAGTATACAGACAAGCCCAATCCTCAGCACCGTACAGGAAAGTTGCTCGCACAATTGCTTTGTACATGGTCAACATAGCGCCCCAACTATCTGCACGAGTTCGCAACAGAATAGTACGGACCCTATTGGTTGCTATGTTCGCTTTTCTTTTGGAATGGGACAATGTTATCATTGTTGTATTAACAATACTAAGAGAAAGTCGTGTGAGATACGATTTTTTTTTTTTTGAAATGCATTTATTTTTAAATTGTATATAGTTCTGTAAATTCCTATAAAATTGCTTTAAATTATTTAAAAAAAAAAAAACAAAAAAAACTTCATGAATGTACCTGATCACCCCTTACTGTTTTACTTTCAGTATCTTTCGAATGGATTAGAGAATAAAATTCGGTTTAATCTGTCGTAATATTTTACTGCCACAAAGCAACATCTATATATTATTCTATTAGTATTTAGTTATTAACAGAGATACAATTTCTGTAGTTAATTTAATGTTTAGCTTTAACATAGATTGTTAATGAAGTTGGTTATGGTCTATTGAAAGCCTGCCTCCAACAGATAATTAAATTCACTAATAATCCGAAGGATTAGTATAAACCTTATTCAAGGATATTTTGATTTTGATTTCTTAATGTTCTTAACTAATAAGCTTCGATTAATGTAAGATTCAAATCCTCTTATTGCACTATTAAGAAAATGTAGAAATTTTAATTATTAAAATAGATTTATTTTGCATCAAAATTTTAACTAATTTATTTTGTTTTAAATTTTCAATTTCATTGAAAATTATTTACAATTAATTCTATGAATGTTTGAAATGTTCAGGTAGTTAGAAATACATATTCATTCAATGGAGAGCTCTGCAGTGTAACGAGTGGCATGTTGGCGCCCGCCGTCTGTACGCTGGAATACTGAATTTCATTAATGTAGGTCGATACGTTTGTAAATTATGAGAACATCCCTGGGCGTTCTAGCATTCTACTGACTGACAAACTGCTACTAAACTTGTATCTTTCTAAAAATTATTAAATATTTATACAGTTTTTACCGAACAGAAAATCAATATATAAATTTACTTGTCCAAATTGAATTATTATTATTATTATTATTATTATTATTATTATTAGAGTTTTATTTAAGTTTTATTACTAAGATATATATATACTGTTTTTGATAGATCGCAGACAAAACAATTGAATAAGCCATTAGGTTTGAATGTACCTTTTTGGGTATTTATAAAGCATTTGACTGCCTCCGGTACAAGTCCTCTTGTGGAACTTGAGAGATCAAATCAAGCAGATAGAACGTACTCAAAAATGGCCCAACATTATCCAGCTTTAGTCAATCGTAAACAAATTTTGTTCCAACAAGATAAAATTCGGCCATACAACTCCCTTCAAAAAACAGAAAAAAAAAATCTGGTGTGAAACACTCACGCAACTTTCTGTTACTACAGTTTTCAAAATTGTTAAGTGATAAACTTCATAGTTAGTATACCAAATTGATAGTATACCAAATTTAATGAAATTCATTCGTATTTTTGTGGAGAAAATCACAAAAACTGAAAAAAAAAAACTGTTCAGTAAAAACACACTTCCGGTTTATTAATTTTTTTGAAACTTAGAATTTTGGCAATCCATTTATTTCTAATTAAATTTTGTTTAGATGGTAGAATTGTATAATCAACTAAGATGGCACTTAAGAGGCAAACATGAACCTACCCCTCCCCTAAAAGCCCGCTTACATGAGTTTACCTGGGAGAAATGTTTCAAATAAAAGTTGGTAGCTCTTTATATGTGTAGTTCACATATTTTTACTTTAAAGAAAATCGTTGGAGACGTTTTAGAAAAATAGCAGAACATTGAAAAATACTTTTCAGAAAAAACGCACTTCCGGTCTTCTGATTTTCTTCAAACTCGGAATTTCAACAACATATTTAGTTTGTAATTAATATTATTTAGAAACTGAAATAGCACTTCCTAATCCCACCCTTCCTCCAAAAGTGCCCTTAAATGTATTTTCCCGGGTGAAACGTTTCAAATAAAAATTGTAGATCTTTGTATGTGTAGTTGATATACCAAGTTTAAAGAAAATCTTTAGATCCATTTTTGAGAAAAGTGCAAAAAAGTGAAAAAAAAAAAACATTCAGTAAAGTGGTGGGGGAATTTTGACAGATAATGTACTGTTGTATCCAATGATGATACCCAAACGGAATCAAGTTTTTTGAACTTTCTGCAATTTTTCGTTTTTGAGCTATGCTGTTCACATACACACACTCACACACAGAGACCATTTGCTAAAAACCACTTTTTTGGACTCAAGGGACCTCAAAACGGATATTTCCGGTGAGAACTCGATATCGAAAATTTGACACGATTACAATACTTCCTCTTACTAGGAGTAGAATTAGAATTAGAATGATGCAGGGGGGGGACTCAAACCCAAGCACTGCAGCCTCCCATTGAGGCTTATTGTGCCAACCACTCGAAACCTAGTAGAGGAACCCCCCCTCTTCATGAGGTCCAGAACCTTCCCCACCAGTCCTTCTTGGAGTACAATTTCCTCCGGTATCAACGTGCCGAAGATCTCGTACCGCAATCTGTCGATTGCAACACAATCAAACAACATTGAGAGGCCGTCTCCTCCTCCTCCTGACATAGTCTGCACATGGGCTGTACATCCACCAATCCCACCTTGTGCAGATGTTTCTTGAACCTACCATGCCCATTAAATAGGCCCGTTATCAGAGAAATCTAATACCTGCTTAGACGCAGGGTGTTTTCTGGTTCTTCTTCTACACAGCTCTGGCATAACCATTTTGCCGTGTTTTGCCCCAGTACTTAGCCGCCAGTGACGATTATGCTCTCTCCAAATCGCACTGCGATCTGAAAGATCTATTATGCCCCCCGGAGCTTTCTCAGTGCACTGCCGGCCCGGCCCGCAAGCAGTGTTCTCTAGCTACAGACAACACTGCTCATCACCGTACAGTGAGTTGTAGAGGCTCCTAGCAAGAGAAAATCTAAGGGCAGCTTGCGGGATTCGAACCCGGGACCTCCGCGTGCTACTACTGAGCTAATCCCTTCCTTCTCCCTTAGTTTATGCCAATTAACTAGGTTCGGAGACCCTAGTTTGTGTATTGTGTTTGTCCTTGTCTGTAAAGTGTAGATTGTATGTAGTTTAAGTGCATTATGTACTGTTCTGACGAAGTGCATGGAGTACTGAGCTGTGGTAACCCGTGACCTCGCTACTCCCCAAGTTACTGCATGCGGGCACACCTCAGACTTAGCTACAACCGACTACCATTTGTTTTTCACTCTTTCTTTGCGGGAGAAAATTTAATAACTTCACCGAAGTTGAAATTTTGTGTGTAGGAGTATTTTGGATTCCACCCTCTTGGCTATATTTTGAATTATTAATATATAAAATTCATTAAACCGTAAACAGATCTTTCTCAAACTTGGAATTCTAGTTATGCTTTTAATGTTCCCATTATAATTTCCTAATGACATTAAAAATATTTCGGCCATTTTACGCTGTTTATTTGTGAAGAAACCAACAAGTAACAGTAATTTTTAAAAATCAAATCATTAATTAATTTTGAAAATATATTCTTCATGCTGCATTATATTATATATTGTAATGTTTTGGTGTGGATGTGTCAGGTTGGTTGTGGCGTGAGCGTTTTAGCGAAAAGGGCTTGTGTTTGTTAGAGATAGAATGCAAGAATATAATCAAGAAAGCACCACTGATTATAAAATATATGTATTTTCTAACTGAATTTAAATAGCTTTATAATATCACAGCGATTAAGTATAAATCAATTAATTAATCTAGATTAGATGCTAAACTCTTATGTTTTAACTTATAACTGGCACTGATTTGAAGAGGGCGATTCCTGAAGTGTTCTGTTTGAAGGTAGAGTTAAGACTATCTCTATTCTTTGCTCTTTTAAAGCTGATGGCTCTCTTCTTTGGAATTGCTCTCTCTCTCGCGGGGGAATTCACTTATACAAAAGAGTTGCCCTAACGGAATTTAGTGTCTTTGTTTTCTTAATAGCAATGACCAGATTTAATATACCTGGTTCTAAAATACACACTTTTTGAAGGTAAATTCACAGCACTAAAATAATTATAAAATATTAACAAAAATACAATTTTGGATACTATAAATATTCAGAAACTTTAAACTATTATTTTTCGATTTTGTCCTTCCACTACAATATTTATAAAATATTTAATTTTTTATGCAAAAATAAATAAGCATATTCATCTTCAAATCGAAATTTTTACTTTTTAATGGCGTCTCTAACCCTAAAAATTATAAGTATTACAAGTAACGTTTTGATTTGTTATCACTTAATGTTTCTTTTTTTTTTCTTCTTCGAAGATTTATTTTATGTAGCTACATATTATCCCCTGAGGTCGTGTAAAAATTTTCTGGAGTAATAGGGTTCAAGAAATGGGTAAAGTTTAAGAAGAAGTCCAGAATTAAGTAATACGGCTTTCAAGGAATTTTTTATAACGAATTTTTTTCTTTTTTTTTTTCTTAGAAATGAAAAAATAAAGTTATTTTATTGAAGACCTTTTGGGAATTACTTTCATATAGAGTTGGAAATCAGTTACTTGTTAAGTTTTTATCTTAAACTTTTCATCCTAAAACTAGTGAAATTTTGATAGCAAAATAATATAATAATCTATTTTCAGTTAATTATTTATTGGTGACAAAAAAGTTCTAGTAGGAATTTTAGTGGTGTTAAAACTTGAACTACAATGATATACGTGTATTGTTTTTGGATATAGTTGTCGCAATTTAAAGTCGAGATTATATTGTTGTCATAGTGGGGGACTGGTGTAGGTATAATTACGAGTCTGGCGCCATACTACAGTTTTCAACAATTCTGGCCTCCTATTTCTCCCCATGTCATTGTTGGGCCTATTGCAATGTTGTCATAAACGTATCTCTTCATTAATTCATGTCAGACGGATTCTAAGTAAATATAACTAAAATTCTACATTGTTAAAATGAATATAATTTTTGGTGAAAGTTTCATACGGCTTTCTATTACTGCATTACAATTATATATAGTAGATAAATTTTCTTTCAAATAGTGAATTCTTTCAAAGGAACTGTTTAACATAAAAAAAACCATGACAATTATTTATTATTATTTATATTAATATTTTATATTATATTTTGTAAGTCTAGACTACAGTTGTGTTTACCAGTTTTCATTTTTTCCTGTAAGTATATTAATAAATTAGGTAAATTCTTATTTGCCATTCAAACCCAAGGTTCATCAATGTGCCACTAGTAATCAAAATAGTAGGTGCCAATTACTGTCAAAAGAAATCGACTTATTGATTTTATAATAAATTTATTGACATTTTTAAGATGATATTATATTTAACCCTTATCCTGTGTTATGAATAATAAATATAAAATTATGACTGACAAAAATTATTTAAAAAAAAATTTGTATTTATTTTTCTTTTTGTTTGTGTTGTTTCCGGTAAATTTGCTGATTTATTTTTTTTAATATATTTCTCTATGTAAGTTATTTATTTCATTTAAATTTAATATCTATAATTATTACAGTTAGTTTATATATAAACAAGCGTTCATATTGGAAAATAAAAGTCCTGCAGACTCACCTGTTTAGCCCAAGTTAATATAATCTAAACTGTACGTTCCCCATAATTGATAGATATTTTATTGAAATACAGTCTGAAGGGTGACCGTTCTACTTTCTTCAATCAAATGTTTTTATTAAACCATTGAATTTTATGTTTTTTTTTTATTACATATATATTTTTATATTTATTTTTGATACTATCGACCTATAAACTTCAATATATTCTTTGCCATTTGAAGCTTATTTTAAGGAAAGTTTTGTCTTACAATAAAAATAATCTGGCGTGAAACACTCACACGTCTCTCTCTCTCTCTCTCTCTCTCATAATGCATGTAACGGCAAGAGAAAACACAAGCCCAACCGAGAGAAAACAGACTCTCTTTGGTACTCTGTCTTAAACAGGCTAGAGTGGGGAGAACCTGTATATAAGCCAGTGAGAGATCTAGACATCTATAATCCAGTGCAGTTTGTGTAAACTTATAGTTATATTATAAAAGTGTCTTCATATCTCGTCTAATTAATCAATCCCAATTTCTCTCATCATCAACTCCATTATTTACATAGTTTAAATTTAGTATTCATTTATATCGTAAAATGGATGTTGAGGTTCGGTCACAAAAACAACTCTTTTTTCAAATTTTCATCGACATTTCGGCAAATTTATATATATGTTATGTGTGTGCCTTCTCGTTGAAATAAATCATATATATGTTCTGCAATTATAATTGCAGAACATATATTATTTATATCAACGAGAAGGAACACACAACATTTCTTCGACGACCCGTCGACTGCGTCTACTTATACACTCCACAACTCAACTAGTAGGCTGTAGATCTTGGATGAGACTTCCACTGTTCTGTAAAGAAACCCAGCAGCCATCCTCCAGACCTTACAAGATACAGGGTATCACATACAGTACCCAGTGGAACCCCCGAACTCATCTCCAAGATCAAGTGGAGGCAGTAAAGAAAGAGTTGAAATCTTCTTTAGCTAATCTTCAACTTCCATCTAAAAAATGGAATCTAGAAGATGACGGCGATGAAGAAGAAGAAAAAGAAGGCAAAGCTAAAGAGGAAGGTAAAAAGGATGAAGAAGAGTCAGAAATAGATCCACTTGATGCATTCATGATGGAAGTCCATGAAGAAGTTCGAAAAGTTAATAAAATAGACAACAAAGGAAAGAATGAAGGCGGAAGTGGTTCTGGAGCTGTATCAGATATCTGTAGCAGATAGTAAATCAAAGGTGGTGAATTGATTATGACAGGTGTAGCAAAAAGAAAGAAAGATTCCAAAAAAAAAAGGAGAATTATTAGAGCAAAATCAAGATGGGTTGGAGTATTCTTCTGAAGAAGAACAAGAAGATCTCACATCTACAGCAGCAAATCTTGCCAATAAACAGAAAAAGGAATTAGCTAAGGTAGACCATGCTGATATGAACTACAACGATTTTAGGAAAGCGTTTTATGTAGAAGTTCCTGAAATTGCCAAGATGACAAATGAAAAAGTGGAAGCCTACAGAGAGGAACTAGAGGGAATTAGAGTAAAAGGAAAAGGATGTCCTAGACCGATAAAAACTTGGGCTCATTGTGGAGTAAGTAAGAAAGTATTGGATATCCTGAAAAAAAACAAGGCTATGAAAAGCCTACATCTATTTAGGCGCAGGCTATCCCAGCCAATATGTCAGGCCGTGACTTAATTGGTATTGCTAAAACCCGGGAGTGGTAAAACTTTGGCATTTGTATTACCCATGTTGAGGCATATACTTGATCAACCACCTTTAGAAGATACGGAAGGATCTATTGCTATCATAATGACACCCACTCGAGAACTGTGTATGCAAATCGGCAAAGCATTTCGTAAGTTTACAAAATCTTTAAGCTTACGAACTGTCTGCGTCTATATGGTGGTACTGGTATATCAGAACAAATAGCTGAGCTAAAAAGAGGACCTGAAATAATTGTCTGCACTCTTGGACGAATGAGCGACATGCTGGCAGCCAGTAGTGGACGTGTGACTAATCTATTGGACGAGTTACATATATTGTACTTGCTGAAGCTGACAGAATGTTTGACATGGGATTTGAACCCCAGGTAGTGAGAATTATTCCCATTGCCCCACACATATATATATTACATATATATAAACTAAATAAATCAATAAAAGTATTATAAATAGCCAGATTGAAATTTATTTTAAACTATTGCTATTATTGCAGAAAAAAATCAGAATTAAATTGCATCTCAACTATTAAAATTTGAACAATATGTGGTATATAAAACTGTAAACAGTTTACTATGAAAATCGAACATAAGAAGTGGACTTACAAAACTTTTTCCTGTTTAAATTTCTTAAAAACTATAGTTTAACTTGTGTTACACCATCTCACTAAGTGTTAAGGAAATAGGATGTGTCAAGGTTTATATAAAGGGCTAGGAAAGCGGATGTGAAAACCGTGTCCTATTATATATGTTATTTAAGAAATTCCAGGAGATTTTTCTGCAATAATAGCAATAGTTAAAAATAACTTTTCAATAGTTTTATCGATTTATTTAGTTTATCTCTCTCTCTCTATATATATTTTTAAAATAGTATTCAAATTGTCAGGCTTTAAAATTACAATGAGATGTTTGTACGGCAATGGTCAGAGGAGTTTTTAAAGAAAAAGAATTCTTTTGCTCTACGTTTCGGGTACCATTGGTGCCCTTCTTCAGGAGCTCTGTAAAAATTTATTGGAGAAAATACATTATTGTACAGTATAGTAGTAGTTATCAAAAAAGTGGATAGATTTATTACAAAAAAAAAAGAGAAAGAAAAATTTAAATAAAGAAATATTTAAATCTCTGCACTTTTTCATAACTACTATACTTGTACAATAATGTATTTTCTCCAATAAATGTTTACAGAGCTCCTGAAGAAGGGCACCAATAGTACACGGAGCCATTGCCATACAAACATCTCATTTTAAAAAATATTTTTGTGTATTCATTGTTTTTGATTTGCTATGTAACATTTGTATAGACCCTGAAGAAGACAATAAATATGCCGAAACTTCGGTGAAAATTTGGAAAAAAAAATAAATTTTTTTTTTATGACCTTACATCAACATCCATTTTACAATACCAAATACAGCGATATTTACGAATATCAAAACATTAATTTATACTGGTATTGCGTTGCTACAAATTTCACATATAATTGAAAAAATATATATATGTGTATGTATCAAAGATATTTACCGTGATAGCCTGCTTCTTTTTGTGGTCATCGACCGGTCTGGGGCTTTCATCTATCATCAGAATGTTTTTGTCAAAACATTGTGATAACATAGACTTGTACTGAGTAAATTTAGTTGATGGTGTATCAACTGAAGTAACAGAAACATTACGTTGAAGTGAACTGTAGTGGAATCGTTTATTGTGATTCCTGAGGTATGTAGTAGATGTCTTGAAGAGGGCGGAAGTTAGTTTAGAGATTTTTGGAAGTTAGTGCTCGAATTATTAACACGGAATTTATAAAAATAGACTGTATTTGTACAATAATTTAAACGTGAGTAATGGTAACTATTAACAAGAAATACTTAGAAATAAATAGGAGATAAATAACTAATAATTTAGAATGATTAAAATAAATGAACTAAGATGCACAACTAAGGAGATAAGTATAAATAAAAACTGTAGGGACGCGAACTGCTGCTCGTATAATAATCTTGAAGACGTATTGAAGTATAATCATCCCCTCTTCCAATGGGGCGAAGTTTATATATTAGTGTTAGCAACACTCACACCAAGACATCTGCCCTAGTGTGCGACCTTGGTTAGTTTGGTGACTAGCAATTTAGGTCAGTGGCCAGCTTATCGGTGCTTGCTTTGATGTAAAGTATTGACCCTTGGTTTTGTTTGTTTGGCCGCGGCCTTGTCTTGAAGACAGCAGCCGGCTAGGCCACTAGTTATAAATTATTCTTTCTTTGTTATGTGCTGTGAAGGTTTGACATTGCTATGAACTTGCCATGTCATTACAGAACTCTCTGCACGAACTTGGTGAATTTGCTCTGACGATGGATGAAAGTCCGAAACCGGTCAGGAAGGAAATAAATATGCATGCTACGACGTATAAAATACCAGATATGTATTATGTACATCTAAAATATAATAATATAAGGACATACTTCCTGTATCAAATTTATAAGACTGTATCTCGGACAGTAGCGTGTTCAAGCAGCATGTTAGCAGCTCAAGTATGGGGGCATGAACAATATGAACTGCTAGAGAAATTTCAAAGATACTTTCTCAAAAAATTGTTTTCGTGCCTGCACTCCTAACTATATACTACATATCGAAACTTCCTTGGATCCGGGTTTTCTCTTCACATTCAAACTTAATATAAGTTATTGTCTCAATGTGTTTGACTTAGCTGACCATCGCTTGCCTAAGATAGTGGCCATGGAAATAATTAGGCGTAAATTATCATAGTTTTCTTCGTGGATTAGTTTATCCCAATTGCATGATGTACACTTTGACTCATCAATCCAGAAGAAATCCGTATGGTCAAAGCAACTAGGCTCTTTAATTTTTCTTTAACAAATTTTTATTGGAAAGAATCTCTTGAGCGTGCTAAAAATTCTGATAAGTATTTGTTGTATCGAGCTTTAATAGAAAATAAAGAAGATTTCGGTACTCATTGCGGGTTGAACTCTCAGTGACTGGTTTTAATTTATCTGATCTGAGTTTGTGGTTTAAACTCAAAGGAGAGCTCTTAAATCTAAATAGAGTCCCTTGGATGGAGAGGGATTCGAACAAGCAGTATTGCCAGGTATGTAATCTTCTGCAGCCTGAGACTCTTTATCATTTTCTTGGGGAATGTCCATCATTTGCTGACTCACGAAAAAGATTCTTCTGCTCTGATCTCATTTCTGGTAGTTTTATTGTTAAATTGTTTTCCACCTCAGATTGGTTATTGCTTAAGTTTGCTCGTCATATTTGGGGCATAAGAAATTTAAGATTATCAAATTAAATATTGTATGTACTCTTCACATAATGAATGTACACTTTTTTAAATAGTATAATTCAGAGAATTTAATAATTTTTTTTTTTGTCTCTTTTTATTTTTATGTTATTTTATTAATTTCTTTGTATTTTCTTTGTTTTTTTGTGCAAAAGTTTCCTAATTTATATTTAACTTATTACATTATTGTAAATATTTTAATTTTTTCTTTCTATTAATTTTTCATTTTTTTCTTCTACTTACATTTACATATTACTTTGTTTCAATTGCAAATAGTTATTTTATTTTTGTGTGTATTTTTGATATTGTATTTGTAACGGCAAGAGAGAGAACACAAGCCCGACCGAGAGAAAACAGACTCTCTCTGGTACTCTCTGACTTAAGCAGGCTAGAGTGGGGAGAACCTTTATATAAGCCAGTGAGAGATCTAGACATCTATCAGTCTATCAGATTCAACCATACACCGCATCGTGTCATATCTCTATTCCCACCATTTTATCTATAAAATCATTACAAGTCCAGTGCAGTTTGTGTAAGCATATAGCTATATTATAACAGTCTTCATATCTCGTCTAATTAATCAATCCAGATTACACTCCTCATCAACTCCATTATATATTTAAGACAACCTCCGGCAGACGGCTTTAGCCATGCCTATAGTATTTATTTTTATATATCAGTTTTTGTATTTATTTTCTTTTGTATAATAAAGTACTATTTAAATAAATAAATAACATAGACTTGTACTGAGTAAATTTAGTTGATGGTGTATCAACTGAATTTGCACTGTTTATTATTATTATTTTTTTTTTCTTTTCAAATTCCTCGCGGCCCGCAGGCAAGGGTGGAATCTGTTTCCAGTATTTGGTACTTACGGTTCTCAGTGGAACCGAACAATTGTCCTACGATAGAAACAAAAGAAAAAGAAAAACATGTCCGTGCTAGTCTCTGGCGTCTTCCCTTAACACTTCCCTTACAATGCGGCAGGTGTGGAGTACCACAGCCTGCTGCATCTCGTATATGATGGTCCTCCTGATTCCCATCATGCAGAGGCCCTCCCTCAGCGACCGCGGCACAAGTCTCATGGCTGAAATAATCAACGGGACTATCTCCACCCCTGAGACCCCTCTCCATACAGCAGATATTTCTGCCGCCAGTGGCCTGTATTTTGCCAATTTCGTGGTATGCGCGCAGACTATGTTGGCGTCATCCGGGACAGATACATCAATCAGCCACATCCTGCCCGTTATTTTGTTATGCCAGATCACATCCGGCCGGGTGTTGGCGACGGCATGTTCCGTCAATACCTCTCTGTCCCAGTACAGGAGACACCGCGCGTCTTCCAGCACCGGCAGAGGGTCATACTTGTAGGATGGGGGGGCGTCTTGTATCAAACCCTATTATTATTATTATTAGTCTGTGGGGAGGGAAACCTACGCTATCCAAAGCCTCACTGGGCCCATAATTTGCACTGTACAAGTCTATGTTATCACACTGTTTTGACCAAAAATATCCTGATTATGGGCGAACGCCTGAAACTGCCCGGTCGATGACCATGGAAAATATCTCTGATGCTTTCCAGGCTGTGCGGAACCAAACACAACAACTATGTATATCTGTACATCTAAAATATAATAATATAAGGGACATACTTCCTGTAAACTAATTTTTTTCATATTCTGTATTTTGATTACACAGATTAAATCCTTATTAATTTTTTAGCGATCAAGACGATGAAATCATAAATTGTAAATTGCAGTAAGTGAAAGTCCTATGATTGTTTCAGATTTTTACTTTCTCTTACTCCTAGTAAGAGAAAGTACATATTGTTACCGTGTCAAATTTTCGATATCGAGTTTTCACCGGAAATATCCGTTTTGAGGTCCCCTGAGTACAAAAAAGTGGTTTTTAGCAAATGGTCTGTGTGTGTGTTTTTTTAATATATATTTATCAGCATGCTCCACTAAAGTATTACATGCAATTATATAAAGATCATCAACTGTTTAGGACTTAATTGTTTAGTATAAAAAAGTAACTTATTTGATGCCCACATTTGTACAATTATTATGAATATGTCAATATCATCAAAGAAATAAATATATTGTGTATGTGTGTGTGTGAGTGAGTGAACAGCATAGCTTAAAAACGAAAAATCGTAGAAAGTTGAAACTTGATATTACGTTTAGGTATCACCATGGGATCTGACGGTGCGTTATGTGTCAATATTCCTCAACCGGAAGTACCACTTTAATAGTTTTTTTTTTTTACGTTTTTGCGATTTTCTCAAAAATGGCTCCGACAATTTTCTTCAAACAGCAAATATCAACTATACATACAAAGAGCTACAACTTATATTTGTAACATTTCTCCAGGAAAATTCATTTAAGGGCACTTCTGGGGTGAGGTTAGGTTTTATCTTAACTGCTATTTCCGTTTATTAGACAATTCTATCATTTAAATAATGTTAATTAGAATTAAATATGTTGTTGAAATTCCGAGTTTCAAAAAAAAAATCGGATAACCGGAAGTGCGTTTGTATTAACATTTTACTAAATGTTTTTTTTTTTTTCACTTTTTCGCGATTTTCTCAAAAATGGCTCCGACGATTTTCTTGAATACTTCGTATATAAACTAAGCATGCAAAGGTCTACATCTCTTATTTAAAACATTTCTCTGGGGAAATTCATTTATTAAGGGCACTTTTAAGGGGCGGGATGGGGGTTACAGCTTCCTCTAAAGTGGTATCATAGTTGATTATACAATTCTATCCATCCAAACAAAAATTAATTAGAAATAAATGGATGGCCAAAAATTTTGAGTTTCAAGAAAATTAGTAAACCAGAAGTGCGCATTTTCTGAACAGTTTTTTTTTTTATAGTTTTCGCCGAATTTCGTTATATTTGGTACACAAACTATAAGATTTGTCAATTATAATTTTGAGATCAGGAGTAAGAAAATGTTGTGTGTGTTTCACACCAGATATTTTTTTATTTTGAATTTATTTTGAGAGAGAGAGAGAGACCACATTTCCTGTATTTAGAACATGTCAAAACTTCTATTTCCGGTGATAACATCATTTTCAAGATTTGCCAATTATCGCCATCCTTTCTAATAGCAGTAAGTGAAAGGGAAAACTGGTTAGTTTAACCAGAATTACTTAATTATATATACATATGTGTATGTTCTATTCCATTATCAGGTTAACCATATTAGGGATAAATAAATATTTAATAATAGTACTGAATTATAAGAAAATTCTTAATCATTTTGAGAAAATGTAGTATAAGTGTCTTTTGAATGTTTGATACCAGATTTTTTTATTTTTTTAATAAAACTTGTAAACAAATTTGTTTTGGTTTAGTAGCGTGTTGTTTGAAAAAAAAAATAAACTGTTTGTAATTTAAATTAAAATAGAAAACATATTTATCAAAGAATATTTTCCTTCGGTGAAAATATTTTTTTTTTAAATTTTTTTTATTAATTATTTTTCCAATAAATTTGAGAGAATGGTAAACAAAGGTAAAGAAATAAAAACGAAAGGGGAAAAAATATGTATCAATCAATGGTGAGGATAATCCGGACTCAATGGAGACATATAGACCAGAGTCTTTCTCTATTCCAAAAAAAAAAGAAAAGGGGATTACCACCAACCACCAACGTGTTTTAACGATATCTCCCTAAGGGTAGGCTTACCGAATTGACTTTATAATTCATTATAATATTCTTTTTTTTCTATAGTTTTACTCGTGCCCATAGATCTTATATGATTTTGATCAAGATATAAGAGAATCTCAGGATTACACCTTCATCAAGGTAATATTTTTATTCCAAATTTAATCAGATTGTTTTCTCTAATTTCGATATAGATTAAGATTAAGATTGAACATGTGATTAGTGCCACTGCAGCTAATAGAGGTGTAGTGGAATCGTTTATTGTGATTCCTGTGGTACGTAGTAGATGTCTTGAAGAGGGCGGAAGTTAGTTTAGAGATTTTTGGAAGTTAGAGCTCGAATTACTACACTGAATTTATAAAAATAGACTATATTTTTACAGTAATTTAATTGCGAGAAATGGTAACTATTAACATTAAATACTTTGATAATTTAAAGTTAAAATAACAAATTATTTAAGATGATTAAAATAAATAAACTAAGATGCACAACTATGAAAATAAGTATAAGTAAAACCTGTATAGGGACGCGGAACTGCTGCTCGTTTAATGATGTACTCGTATATAATAATCTACTGACGTACTGATATATAATGATCCCCTCCTCCAGTGGAGCGATGTTTATATTAGATAAGCAGCACTCACACCAAGACATCTCTCCTAGTGTGCGTCCTTGTGCGACCTTGGTTAGTTCGGTGACCAGTGATTTAGGTCAGTGGCCAACTTTATCGGTGCTTGCTTGGATGTAAAGTATTGACCCTTGGTTTTGTTTGTTTGGCCGCGGCCTTGTCTTGAAGACAGCGGCCGGCTAGGCCACTAGTTATAAATTATCTTTTATTCCTGCCATCCTTTGTGAAGATAGCAGCTGGCTGGAACCACTTTGACATTGCTATGACTTTGATACCACTTTGACATTGCTATGACCTTGATGTGTCATTACAGAGGCTTATTGTGCCTCTACCCTGTATGTCTAGTATGAAAAATCTTACCTCTTCAAGTGGTTGAAGGCTTTCCCAATCAATGTTTGCTGTGCTCCTCTGGTCTCATTGTGCTAAAGATCTCATAGCGCAATTTGATGATTGCTATCACAATCGAACAACACGTGCGAATGGACGTTTAGGTCCTTCCTCCTG
Organism: Triatoma infestans; assembly: GCA_011037195.1. NCBI lineage: Eukaryota > Metazoa > Arthropoda > Insecta > Hemiptera > Reduviidae > Triatoma > Triatoma infestans. The sequence goes on along the minus strand of JAAEAF010005359.1, from coordinate 12,976 downwards.
ACATAGTATACACAAAGTTCCCCGAGTGAGTAGACACCTTGTGTAGTAGATGTTTCTAGAACCTGCCGTGCCCCGTCATCATCATCATCGACATCATCATTTGCTATGTTTAGCTTCTGGACTTAGTTACCTGGTCTCTTCGCAGCAAGTCTTTTAGATGCGCCTGGGACCACAGAACAGAGTATTCTCTCCATTTCTGGCTAAATTGTCGGCTGTTTCATTACCACTAATCCTCACATATCCCGGCACACAGTCCAGCCGAGAACTTTATTGTGTCATGAGAATTATTAAATGAGGTAGTTCTGAAGGCGTCGAGGGCCTTCAGCCGATTTAAATAAATAGATAGGCAAAATTCATTAAAACTTTTAAGACGCTTAAAAAAAAAAACAAATCTGGTGTGAAACACTCACACAACTTTCTCTTACTCCTGTTCTCAAAATTATAAGTGACAAATGTTATAGTTTGTGTACCAAATTTAACGAAATTCGTCGAAAACTGAAAAAAACTGTTTAGTAAAAGCGCATTTCCGGTTTACTAATTTTCTTAAAGCTCAGAATTTTGACAATCTATTTATTTCTAATTAATTTTGTTTGGATGATAGAATTGTATAATCAACTATGATAGCATTTCAAAGGAAGCTGTAACCCCCACCCCTCCCCTAAAAGTGCCCTTAAATGAATTTTTCCAGAGAAACGTTTTAAATAAAAGATGTAGATCTTTGCATGTTTAGTTTATATATAAAGTTTCAAGAAAATCGTCGGAGCCATTTTTGAGAAAATCGCGAAAAAGTGAAAAAAATCTTTTAGTAAAGTGGTAAAGTAAACACCCTTCCGGTTATCCGATTTTTTTCAAACTCGGAATTTCAACAACATATTTAATTCTAATTAACATTATTTACATGACAGAATTGTCTATTAAACGGAAATAGCACTTTAGATGAAAACTTTACCCCACCCCTCCTCCAGAAGTGCCCTTAAATGAATTTTCCCGGAGAAATGTTTCAAATAAAAGTTGTAGCACTTTGTACATGTAGTTCGTATAACAAGTTTAAAGAAAATCGCAAAAACGTAAAAAAAAAAAAAACTAGTAAAGTGGTACTTCTGGTTGAGGAATTTTGACAGATAACGTATTGTCAAATCCCATGGTGATGCGCAAACGGAATATCAAGTTTCAACTTTCTACGATTTTTCGTTTTTAAGCTATGCTGTTCACTGACACACACACATATACACACACACCCACACACAGACCATTTGCTAAAAAACACTTTTTTGGACTGTTTTGTGTTTTTTGGACCCAAAACGGATATTTCCGGTCAAAACTCGATATCAAAAATTTGACACGATTACAATACTTCCTCTTACTAGGAGGAACACTAACACAACTTTCACTTGCTGCTGATATAGTTGGTGGGGTCAAGTACCTACCAATGTAGGTAGTACAAGTGATTACATTACAGTCCAGAAGAGAGCACCAATTACACTGAAGTATGCCCATATAATATAACCTTTTAAAATTTAATGTTAAATTCCATAGAGCTATCTGAAATCAATATTAAAAAAAAAATTCTACAAATCGAAGTGATAGGTTTACCTCTGTGAAGTTTAAAGGAAATCGTTATGGTCTTTTTCGAGCTAATTCTACAAAACTTTAATTTTACCTATTCGGTAACATCGCACTTTCGGTTAATCGATTTTCTTCAAATTTGAAATTCTTCCAGCGGATCTAAGTATATTAAAATTCTGGTAGAACTTATACATCGAATTGAAGTAGTACTTTAGGGGCAAGCTTAACGCTACTGTTTCTCACAATTCCCACTCCTCCCCTCAAAATCAATTTTGCTAGGAAAGTGTTTCATATGAAAGTGATAGAGATCACACATGTAGATCCGATAGATAGTATAAGAAGTTTAAAGAAAAACTTTGTAGCCGTTTTCGAGTAATTAGCGAAAAACTAAAAAAAGAAAAAACATTCAGTTAAGTCCGCACTTCTGGTCTTTTGAAATAATAGGACTTAGACCATCTCCTGCTCTTTACCGTTCTGTATGTAAAGACACAGTTGCCATATCCTGGCATCGCGGAAATCCCTACTTTATTGGCTCGTAAAAATGAAAATATAAGTTGGATGCCGTACATATAAAAAAAAAAAATCTGGTATGAAACACTCACACAACTTTCTCTTATTCCAGTTTTCAAAATTATAATTGACAAATTTAATGAAATTCGTCGGTGTTTTTATGAAGAAAATCGCGAAAACTGACAAAAACTGTACAGTAAAAACACACTTCCGGTTTACTAATTTTCTTGAAACTAGAAATTTTGGCCAACTATTTATTTCTAATTTAATTTTGTCTACATGGTAGACTTGTATAATCAAGTCTAATAGAGGCAAACCTAACCCCCATCCCACCCCCCAAAAGGGCCCTTGAATGCATTTTCCCGGAGAAATGTTTTAAATAAAAATTGTAGATCTTTATATGTGTAGTTGATATACCAAGTTTAAAAAAAAAAAAAATCGTTGGAGCCATTTTGAGAATTTAAAAAAGTGGAAAAAAAAAATCAGTAAAGTGGTACTTCCGGTTGAGGATTTTGACACATACGTACTGTCGGATCCCATGGTGATACCCAAACGGAATATCAAGTTCGAACTTTCTACGATTTTTCGTTTTTTGAGCTATGCTGTTCACACACACACACACACACACACACACAAACACACACTGAATATTGATGGAGAGGGCCCCTCCGATATGGAGGTATTTATGGATGGTAGCAAAGATGCGGAGAACGTTGGTTGTGCTTTCGTTGTGTTTGAGAATGGCAGATTGATTGCTGAACGGAAGTATAGGCTTAATCCACACTGCTCCAACAATCAAGCGGAACAACTGGCGATCGCGAAAGCTTTGGAATAGGTAGCAGAAAACTTATGTGCAGGGAGAAAGGTTAAATTCCTCACTGACAGCGGCATTACCTTGGACACAATGGGAATGCTAACATTCACCTCCCACTCACAGAAAAAAACAGACTCGGCCTACTAGGGCTTCAACAGCATTTCTCCATCTCCATCTCTTAGGTGAAAGCTCATCCCGGGATAGAGGGCAACGAATACGCAGACAAGTTGGATAAGGATGCCTCTAAAGATAAAATCATTCCCATCAGTTACTGCGAATTTCCCTTAACTGTTGTTAAACGATGGATTGAACAACGGAGCATAGAAAAGTGGGAGGAGCTATGGAGTGGCTCAGTGAATGGCAAACTAACAAAGGAGTTCTTCCCATCAACCTTGATGAGATTAAAATTGGAGCACTTTAAAATCAACCACAGACTGACTCAAATTGTCTCGGGACATGGAAAAATAGCTGCCTATCTCCATAGATTTAACATTGCTCCGAGTCCTGTCTGTTCCTGCGACTTCGTCTTATCCCAAAATGTTGACCATTTCCAACTCAATGAATGTAATAGCGTATTGCAAACGAGACATTTCCTGCAACATGTGCTCACGCAGGGTGCATGGCCTCCAACTAAATCTACGCTACTCAGTCGGAATTCTTCTTGGAATTTAATAAATTTGTTGAGGCCATCTTTAGTTTTTTGGACAGCTAATTCTGTTCATTAACGGAATAATAAATAAGAAATAATATAAATCTTATTAAAAAAATAAATAAATAAATGAAAAAAAATAAATAAAATAAATAACTAATAAAAAAAACAAAACAAAAAAATAAAAAATCGATAAATAAATAAAAAAACAAAAATAAAAAAAAAAACTTAAAAAAAATATATATACAAATAAATAATAAAAGTTATATATACTTATACATAACATATATATCTGTAAGTAAATGAAAATGGCTAAAATTTGGTCCCCTTTTACTAGAATTCTTAGCATTTCAGGTTACTCTTGTTTATAGTTTTCGTCATATACTTTGTACAAATAAATAGAATAATTGTATACAAATATTTATATCTTTGATGATATTGACATATTCATATCATAATAATTGTACAATGTGTGCATCAACTAAGTTACATACTAAACAATATGACCTAAACAGTTAATGATCTGTATATAATTGCATGTAATACTTTAATGGAGCATGCTGACAAATATATATTAAAAAAACACACACACACACACACACACACACACAGACCATTTGCCAAAAACCACTTTTTTGGACTCAGAGGACCTTAAAACATGTATTTCCGGTGAAAACTTGATATCGAATATTTGACACGATTACAATACTTCCTCCTCACTAGGAGTAAGAGAAAGTGAATAAAGTTAGTGGGATTGTAGTTGTTTATAAATGTTTATGGCAGCGTCTCTATTTCAACTTCTGCCAACCTCTGTTTAAATTTAAGCTTAAATCATAGGTCCCTAAGAAAACTACCTTGAAATATTCTTTTCCAGAAAAATGTGTAATATCATACTGTAAGTATTCCAAATTTAAAGAAAATGGAGCCCTTTCTAGAACAAAAAAAAACAAAACAAAAAACCAGAAACCTTTTTTCTACTTCCGGTTAACCGATTTTCATTAAATTTGGAATTTTAGCTATGCTTTTTAATAAAAAGTAAAAAAAAGTAAAGTAAAGCAATGACTATTGTAAAATCAGCGATATCCATAACCTGTATTTTAGTGAAAAACTACATTTTGATAATTGAACGATTGCAATACTTTCTATTCAATTATAAAAGAAAATCAAAAGTTTGAAGTCTTTCAAAATATAAAACCATAGACAGATTATGCTAATTATGAAATAAATAACTCCTAGAAATTCATTAAAGTTTATTGAAATGAAATCATAATTAGATCGTAAATACGTTTCATTCATTTAAGAAAATAACTATGGAATTCTAAAATCAGTTTTTTCTAATTTTGGAAAAATTGAGGATTATTTTTAACATTGGGCATCCACTGCCATTTCGATCATTTAAAAGTGTGAATAATATTATCTAGTAATTTTTAATATATTGAAATAAAGAGTCTTGTTTTAATAATGTATCTGCAGAGGCGCATGGTCCTTAAACTGTCCTTATTTATAAAATAAATCTAAAAATTATAATAAAATAAAAACGTAAAAAAACGGGGAAGAAGAAAAAAAAATTATTAATAAAATAAAATAAAATGTTTAAATAAACTTAAAAAAAAAAAAAACTAGGAGAAAGGATAAAGAAAGTAAATAAATGACTAGAATTACTATATATGGGATATTTTGTATTGTTAGGTTGGTAATGTGCGCCGGTCAATACGATGCCAGCAAGTGGAGCTCAGTTCAAGCCTAGCGCCATACCATTGAGTATTACGTTGGTGACCGTTCCAGCAATGTGAACTAATTCATGGAGCTTGGAATCTTATTTAACATCGCCCTCTCTTTTGGTAAATTTATATCCTTACTAAATTTTATTAAAAACAAACAGATTCTATTTCTGTTAACACAAGTTCATAACCGTTTAAAGTTTTGAAATAGTATATAAGTTATGTGTGTTTTAATATTGAAAGTGGAGGCTGTTTTTTTCTAAATCTTTTAACTCATTAACATTTCATTCAGTACAATGATTTTAGTGTATTTGGCGTCCATAAATTATAATCTTTACTATTTACAACTTCTACACTTTAACACATAAAAATATGTTACAATTATTGTTTCGATTTAATTTAATAAATTGTTTTATTATTTAAAATCTTTTTTATTTAAAGCTATTTCTAATTAAATTAAAATGTATTAAAAATTAAAATAAACGTATTGTCGGTGAATGTTTTTTTTTTTAAAAAAAGGTGTAGCTGCACATGGGCAATGCATGTGGGAGGGTTCGTCTTCTTTTTAAATAAAACCATAAACAGTCTCACATTTCATTGGGGAACTCCTCTTCTTATCTTATAGATCCTCTGGCTCGGCGGAATTCCTGGACCACCACAGCAAATATATACATAATTATAATCTTTTTTTTTAAAAATATATTCTAAGCTTTCTTTTTTTTTTTTTATTTTTTGTTAAATTGTATTTATATCTATGAAATGTAAAATTATCACAACTTAATCTGTAATCAATTTAATATGAAAACATTTTTGGCCGGCTTTTTATTACTGTTCAGTCTAAATTGACATACTTTCTTCAAAATTTGGAGTAAGGTCTTTCTATTTGAATTAGCATAATTAGAGCTACGTCCAACATTTCGGCGGAAAGAATGTTATCGAAATGTAATTAATCAAAATAGTTTTGGTTAATTAATTTTTTAGTATATTCAACTTCTCCTTAGTGGGCTTTAAAAATTTTATTTCCTTAGGTAAACTTTATAAATTTCCTACATAATTTCATTAAGACATGCTCTTCAAGATGATATATCAATTAATAATTTCCTAGACTTTATCAGTATAGCGATTTTAATAAAAAGAAAGCCGTATTTTCTGACGTCCTGTTTTTCAATAATTAATAATAAACATATAAGTTGTAATAATTTTTTGTTTTTAAATAATTTAATTTAACATAGCTATTATGGTCCATGTCAGTATGTCAATAGACAGGGTGCTTCATCGTCTCCAAACTGAGCAGTAAAAGGGTCCAATTATACGTAATATTGACAAAATGTGTGGTTTTTTTCTAACACCACTAGAAAGAAATTTACAATATTTAAATCGAACTTAGCAAGGACTTCATCCAGAGTTGTGACTACTTAAAAATTGAAAAATATTTATATAAGTAATAAATATTTTTTTTAGATAAATATAGTAAACTTTTCATTGAAGAAAATCGTAAAAAACTTGAAAAAGTTCTATCCAAAAAAATGCTTCTTCTCCATATTGATCGATTTTTTTTTAATCGAAAACTTTTCATGTTAACATTACTACATTTCATAACAAGTATATAGATTAGTGCGTTTTTTTTTTTTTTTTTTTTATAGTTTTTCTTAGTTTTGAATCCGCATTGATGGAAAACATCATAGATCATTTCCGATAATAGCTTGTTTCCTTTTTATATTGTTCGAACGGGTTTCAGGCGTGTGGCCGGCCGGCCATCTTCAGGATGTTTTGATAAACACTCTGTGGTAAACTGCATATCACAAATAATTACAGTTTTAACATTTACCATTATTTATCAATACATCTAAGTTGGATAGGCTAAAGCTCTGTAAACTGTGTCGAAATAAATATAAATCTTGAAGTGTAAAGTTTTGATTTTTATTAGATTCTTATTGGTTAATTTGTTCCAAAAAAAAAAAAAAAAAAAAAAGATTTTGGAAATATTTCTATAATTTTGTTGCATAATTTCTGCCAATTTATCGAATTCGTCCATTGAAATATGTTGCTATATTAGTATATATTGCTTAACCAAAGAGTTTTTAAAAAGTATATCTGAAATACTTGGATCCTTCTAAATAACCACATTTTAACGTAGAAGCAAATGCTGTTCCACAAATATTTTAAAAGACGTTTATCTTTCACTTTTATTATATTAGTGTTCAATGTTTGAACAATGTCATATAATTATTATTTTCAACAGTTCTAAAGTCGAAAAAGGTTGGTAATAAGATAATTAAATTGTTGTTTCCTGTGTTATTACCAAATTTTCAGTTTTTCCGGTTAAAACGGCAAAATTTTCACCGCTTACTTTTTTTTCCCCCAATGCTTGATTATCTTCAATTGTTATCAAGTTGTTTTTCGTGTTTCCCCACTTATAATTAAATTTCACCAATTAATCACTAATTTTTTTTTTAATTAATAAATAGAAAACATTTATTAATTTTATTTATTATTTTTAATAAACATCATTTATTTATTTATTTATTTATTTTTTTTTTAATAAACATTTCTCAATAGTGTATTTTATTTTTACAATAAATATTTGGAATCACCCCCCACCTCCATTCGAGAATTAACATTCTAAGGATGGCAGTAGTTAGTGCATTTAAATAGAATATCTTCTTAAATATTGATCTTAGTGGAAAAAAAAAATTAAAAAAAAAATATATATATTTATTTAAAATTAAATTTTAGGTCAAATTAGCATATGTATATATTAATTTATAATATGATGAATAATTAATAAATATGTAGACTTTTGAAAGACGAAAGTTGAATATATAAGTTATCCAATATTTTATTATCGGTTACGGTTTTTTTTTTTAAATGTTCGAGAATATTAGTAAGTTTTGTTTTAAAAATCAAGATCTAACTTTAAATATAATACGTTCAAATCGAACACAAATATCGCTCATCAGATAGGTCAGGGAGGGGGTCATACTCATGAATTGTCAACATTAGGGTCACTTAGGTTTATAAATAAAAAAAAAAAAAAAAATCTGGTGTGAAACACTCACACAACTTTCTCTTACTCCCGTTTTCAAAATTGTATTTGACAAATTTTATAGTTACTGTATCATATTTAATGAAATTCGTCGGAGTTCGTCGAAAACTAAAAAAAAAAAAAAAACTGTTCAGTATACGCGCACTTCCGGTTTACTAATTTTCTTGAAACAGGGGGATTTTGGCCGTTTCTAATTAATTTTGTTTGGATGATAGAATTGTATGTATAATCAATCATCTGTGATAGCACTTTAGAGAAAAACCTAACCCCATCACCTCTCCCCCTAAAAGTGCCCTTAAATGAATTTTCCCAGAGAAATGTTTTAAATAAAATTTGTAGATCTTTGTATGTTTAGTTTATATATGAAGTTCCAACAAAATCGTCGGAACCATTTTTTAGAAAATTGCGAAAAAGTGGAAAAAAAAATCATTTAGTAAAGTGGTAAAGTAAACGCACTTCCGGTTATCCGATTTTTGTCACACTCGGAATTTCAACAATATATTCAATTCTAATTAACAAAAAAAAAAAAAAAAAAACCTGTTCAGTAAAAGCGGACTTCCGGTTTACTAATTTTCTTAAAACTCGTAATTTTGGCAATCTAAATAATTTCGTTTGTATGGTAGAAATTGTATAATCATCTAAGATTTAGAGAAAAACATAACCCCACCCTACCCCCCAAAAGACCCCTTAAATGACTTTACCAGTTGAGAAATGTTTCAAATAAAAGTTGTAGCTTTTTTATATGTGTAGTACAAGTTTAAAGAAAATCATTGGAGCGGTTTGTAGAAACAATACAGAAAACTTAAAAAAATACATTTCAGTAAAAAAACGCACTTCCGATTCAAAAGGAAAAGGTCATCCGGTTTTTTTTTTCAAACTCTGCATTTCTACAACATATTTTAATTTTAATTAATTTTATTTAGTTGACAGATATTTTATTTAGTTGATTATATAGTATACTGAAATAGCACTTTTAGAAGAAATGTTTCAAATAAATGTTATAGCTCTTTGTATGTGTACTTGGTATAAATAACATGTTTCAAGAAAATCGTCGAAGCCATTTTTTGAGAAAATCGCAAAAAAGTTAAAAAAAAAAAAAAAACAACTAGTAAAGTGAAGGCTTCCGGTTGAGGAATTTTGACAGATGACCCACTTTCGGGATCCCATGGTGATACCTAAACAATATAACTTGGTTTGAACTTTCTACCATTTTTCGTTTTTTGAGCTATGCTGTTCACATACGCACACACGTACCATTTTCTAAAAATCACTTTTTTGGGCTAGGGGACCTTAAAACGGATATTTCCGGTGAAAACTCGATATCGAAAATTTGACACGATTATAATACTTCCTCTTACTAGGAGTAAGAGAAGTAAAAAAAAGTAGATAGCGAATTAGCAACAGTTATGTTATGTTGGTGGTTAGTTGATTGATTATCTGTGTAAATATTAATCATATTATCAAGGTGAGAAACTGTTTTGAGGTTATTTGTAAACATTTATGCAAAAATTTATTTTTATTTATATTTTTATGTATTTATTCTTTTTCCGTGATTATAAAAATAATAACAAGGGAGTTGTTTTATATTTCATATAAACTAAAAACAGTTTATTGTTTATAATTGTAGATTGTTATTGTAATTGGAGACTTGTTATTATTATTATTACATCTACTACCATATATTTCCGTATGTGTTTGTTTATAATTATTGTGCTTTTAGAAATTTAATTGTGTTATGAAATACCTTACAATACTTTTATCACATTTCTCTAATTTCTTCATTTACTTCTTGTTATTCTAGTCCACATTTATCATACGATGTCTAAGTCTTAAAAATATACATCCAGATCCTTTTCTTTTAGTTTTCGTGAAACGCCATCACTTTTATCGGATTTTTATTTTTCATTTCTTCCACCAATTCTCAATTTCTTTACCAGACAGACGTCGAATTATAATATTCTTTGCAGCATATTTTGTCCGTTCCATATCCTCCATTAAATGTAGGAATTCTTCCCAATTTTCTCTTTGGAACCTTTAATCATTAATAGTTTCGGAGGTGTGCAGATTTGAATCACTAGTTAATTCATTTCATTTGATTGAGCAGGGCCACTGTCCTTTGGGTGGCCGGCGCATAGCTCTTAATGAACTCGTTCGGCTCTGGCTTCTGGCCTAGGCTTTTTAACACATCAATCCTGTGATTGATTGGCATACCTATCTTGTGATGGCTATACATTTTAGGCACTTTCAGACACTAAAATCAGGGCTCTGATTCTATCAGTGGGCCGCTGGAGCCCCTCTGATTTATTAGTTGCTTTATTATTTGTCTTCTTCTAAAACATGGCGACTTAAGTATTATTTATTATTGAACACATACCTATACTCACTAACCAGTTTTGTTTTCCAGCCTTCTGGATATTATAATAAATCAATTATTAATTATGTAAGTATATTTTGTCCGTTCCATGACCTCCATTAAATTTAGAAACTCTTTCCAATTTTCCCTGTGTGCCCGCCCTTTAATCATTAATAGTTTTCGGTGGTGTGCAGATTTGATTCAGAGTCAACTAGTGAGGTGGGATTGTCCACCTTTACGCCTGCCCCTGTTTCTTGCTGTCGCAGAAGGGTCGCTTCCTAGTTTGTGTACTATATGTGTTGTGTGTATTGTTGTATCTATTGTGCATACCCGTGGGATCGTCACTCTCCGCCCCCCCAGGTGACTGACTGCATGCAGGAATTCCCTAATTTCAAATCACAATTTATTTCAAGAGCATATCATTTTTATTTTTAATAATTATTTTTTTTAGTAACTACATATATAGTTGGCAAACTTTTGAATGACCCATAAAATCGATATTCGAATAGAAATTATTAAAGATCTACAAGTCTGGAAGTACAGTTTAAAAAAATATATTATCATTTTTTTTTTTTAAATGGTAATATTTATCAATAATTGTTTTCAATTTCAAACACTCCTACTATAATAAAAAAAAAAAATGCGTAATATCTGCAAAAAAATTCGTTCAAAGATGAATATTTTGAAATGAAATTCAATTTCTACAACCGATTTAAGGAATGATTTTATTTTCGGCTACATTATAAAAACTTTTGCTATAAAAATTTTTTTGATAAAGTCATCCAAATTATCATCAAATTTTGTTTTAATTTTTTTTTTTTTTTTTTTTTAACCACGCAATTTACTCAGAAAAGTTTCCGGTTTCCGGTTTACTAAAATTATTTCTGAGGTAGGTGTTAGTTATAATGAAATATACAATAAAATTAAGTCTACAAAATACTAAAACGATTACAGTATCTTTTTTTTTTTAAATGTAACATATTTATAATTAATAAATTAGATATAATTTCAGATATAAAAATTCAATTAGTTTCGTAAATAATTGGATTCCATTTTCTACAGTTAAATTTTTAATTGTATTTATTTGTAGCAAATTGATTGCTTGGATTAGGTTGTGACCATTACATGGAGTTTAAAGGATCATAATTTTTTTGTTTTATGAAAAACATGAATGTACATTTCAATATATAGGGTGACCAGAGTTATATGCTCCACCCACTTTTTTTTTAAACGGCGGGAAATTTCGAAAAAATAGAAAACACGTATTTAATCATTTTTAGTCTAGTTTATTTTCAGTGATTGAACCATTTTTTTATACCCCAATATCCCGAGATACAGCATCCAACTTTTTTTTTTTCAAATGGAACATTATATTTTTTTTTTGCATATTTTTATAGTAATTGAGCCTCTAAAAAAAAAAAAAAAAAAAAATTTAAAATCGGTTAGGTTTTTCAAAAGTTATGGCAATTTAAAATATGAAAAACAAATTTCAGTTTAATGTCAAAATTACCTTATTTTTTCTTTAAGAAGCTCTTCAAACTTGGCACCATCAGCGGATAGGCAAGCCAAAGCTCTGGACTCCCACGCTCTGTTTGTAGCAGCACTTAGGTGGCAAAGTCAACATCTAGGCAGGCTAGAGTTATTCGCCGTTCCATATCTTCGACTGAAGTCATGGGATTAAGGTTACTGTACATTTATTTTTTAGATATCCCCACAAAAAATGCACAATTTTATGGACTGATGAATCAAAGTTTACCAACAATGGCCTTCTTAATCGTTGGAACTTTAGAATATGGGCAGAAGAAAATCCACAAGTTACCTTCGCCACACGCCATGTTTTTCTACAAATGTTTGGTGTGGAGTTTGAGGAAACCAACTAATCGGCCCATACTTCTACAGAGGGAACTTAACTGGTGAAAGGTATCTAACTTTTTTAAGAGACATTTTGCCAGTTTTGCTTGAAGATGTTCCTCTAAAACGTCGGTTAGATATGTATTTTCAACAAGTTGGTTGCCCGGCACATAATGCGAGAGTTGTTCGACGTTACCTGGACAGAAATTTCCACGAAAAGTGGTTAGGAACTCATGGTCCGATCCAATGGCCACCTCGACCTGTGGCTTCAGTCGAAGATATGGAACGTCGAATAACTCTAGCCTGCCTAGATGTTGACTTTGCCACCTAAGTGCTGCTACAAACAGAGCGTGGGAGTCCAGAGCTTTGGCTTGCCTATCCGTTGATGGTGCCCAGTTTGAAGAGCTTCTTTAAAGAAAAAATAAGGTAATTTTAACATTAAACTGAAATTTGTTTTTCATATTTT